>LNAC01000166.1:2699650-2818685 GCA_002007465.1 Ailurus styani | reverse complement strand
CCCGATGCGGGCCTCGATCCCAGGACCCTGAGATCATGACCTGAGCCGAAAGCAGAGGCTTTAACCCACTGAGCCACCCAGGCGCCCAAGTTTGACTTTTCTTATTTGAGCATGGGCAAATACATCTGAGTATGTGATTGTGCAACGCACGTGTAAGTAATGAGTGTGGAAACTCACTTAACACGTAACATGTCAAATCAATGATTACTACCTAACAAACGCAGAACCGAGGGATCAACTTCAATATTGGGGAAGCTACAATTTATTTGTTTTCTTTAATGGAAGGTGAGAAACTCATTCTTATTTCAATGTTTTTGTGACAGACATGAATTTGGTTTACAGCTTCCCACTGTATCTGTTCTTTTAACGTCATTCAAATATATTTAAAAGGAAATAAAGCCAACAATGAGGGTATTGTTGGCCAAACTGGTGTCAAGAAAATCTGATAGGAATATTAGAAAAAATTGAAGACATAATAGAGAATAGTGAATTTAAAAAAATCTCCTGGAAACATTAAGCATTAAAAGAAAGAGCACAGTAGCTAGAAGCAAGAGCAGGTGGGGGGGGAATATTACTTTAATCCCTTGCTAATTCTCGCAGATCTGAGTTCTCTGTGGAAACTGAGATATGAAGCTCACTGGCCTTAGGCATATTAAAGGCATCAAAAGTGAAAAAGATCACACCAAGTTTCGGTAAGACTTGATCTTATGCTTAAAAAAAAAAAGTGGGAAAGCCTAATCTCGTGCTAGCTCGGTATAAGATGAGAGATTTTCAGACACATCATAAATGTTAAGAAAATTCTTTCAAAAACAAAAATACCATTTTTGAAAACATGAAACTAAATGCAACAAAATAAAATTATTCAGGATATCAAGGAACACATGAAACTACACTACTAAAATGGTTATTGTTTTTAACAATAACATATAATAGCAACTGGAAAAAAATAAAGTTAACAAATATATTTGAAGATTTAGGTGATGAAAAAATACCCTGCTAAATAAAATATAAACATGTAAAATATTTTATCATTTAGAGTTTTATTTTAAAAAGTTTTCTATGATGATGAATTGTTCATAACAAGATGTTTAATAGAGATTTAAATCAAGTAACGAAATGAATTTCGATCATTGAAAAATATATGATAATTAAGAAAAATCAAAATTCCCCTTAATAGTAACTAACCTATAGATCTTAATCACAATTTACTAGTTATTATATTCATTTTATTCACAATATTATAATTCTGAGTTGGGATGGATACAGAAACTAAGATACCAAATGATAAAATCTTTACAAAAGCTAATTCATTAGTATCTGTCTTTGCTCTGAAGGACAACAATGTCATTTAGAAGATAAAAACAGTGCATTGTGGAGAGAGAACCACCATGAGTTTTTATATTCATTTTTGTTTTAAATTTTTACTCCTATCATGTTAAAGAACAAATCATAAGAGTGTTTGAAGAACTGATACTCAAAGTTGCCTATGGCTTTAAAATTATGTGCCCCCTTAGATTTTACGGCAATAATTTTCAAATTGAATGCATATAAAAATCACTTGTCTTACTTGATAAAAGTTAAATGTTCAGGTCACACCCTGGAGATATTGATTCGGCGGGTCAGCTAGAGGCCTGGAATCTATAATTTAAACAAGTTCTCCAGGAAGCTGGGTTACAGTTGCTCATTGGCTCTCAATTTAAGAGAGTATTCTAGAGGCTGAAGTAAAAACCCAATTCCCATATTTGCACTCCCTGGTACAGAGAAACCTTACACCCTTTTGAAATAGAGAGAAAAGACTATTATTGCATTGGTAAGTTCAGGAAAGTCATGGCAGGGAGGCAATATGTCCACCAAAATCTATTCTCCTCTTTGTCCATACAAACTAAAGCTGAGACATGATTGTCCAGTCAGCTACATTTGATAGATAGATGAATCACGTGATAAGCTCTCACCAACAGAACACGAGTGGAAGTGATATGCTCCCTCTCTGCTCAGTGAATTTAAGAAGAGTATCATACTTCCTCTACACTTCTTCCCTTCTTCATGAGGCAAGAATGATAATGATCAGAGAGAACTGAAAAGCCACATTTTAAAGTTGGAAGAGCTGCCATCAGTCTATCCCCCAAATGACTGCCAATTGTTGTAAATCACCATCCCTGGACTGTTAAGAGAGAGAGAAATCAACTTCCATGGTTGTTGTTTTTTTTTTTTTTTAAGATTTTTATTTATTTATTTGACAGAGAGAGAGATCACGAGTAGGCAGAGAGGCAGGCAGAGAGAGAGAGAGGGAAGCAGGCTCCCTGCTGAGTGGACAGCCCGATGCAGGGCTCGATCCCAGGACCTTGAGATCATGACCTGAGCCGAAGGCAGAGGCTTAACCCACAGAGCCACCCAGGCACCCCTCAACTTCCATGTTTTAAAACCTCTAAAATATTTTCGAATCACTTAGTCGTTATACTATTATACAAGGTATAAGGGAAAATGTTATTATTATAATACTTTCATTGTAATTAATATTACTGAACTCATACTATAGGCCAAGGACTAAGTTATTCCTTTAAATATCATCTCATTTGATCATCTAAACAAGCTTATGACATGACACTTATTTTCCTCCTTTTACCAGAAAGGCAACTGCAGGTATAAAGAGGACACAGACAGCTTTCAGGTTACTCAGACAAGATTCTAACCCAGATGTGTCTACTGAAATTTTTGCTCTAACTGCTATAAATTCAGGAAAAATTTAATATTTGCATCCATTTCCACAGAAAATTTAGTGACTTGTTGTGTCTGTAGACCTATGATGTGTGTCAGCATTATATTTAAACTGATAATCCGAAAAAGATTGTCTCTTTCAATGACAGGGAGATTAATATTTCATTGACAGAGAAGAGACTTTAACAGGAAAACCACCTGAAGGAGGGATCTGAAGTGAATTATCCCCAATAGGATTGGTCATGCTGGCTTCCACAGCACATATACTAAAACTGGAATGATACAGAGAAGATTAGCATGGCCCAAGAGGATTGATCAACAGTGTGTTAAATTGGAGATGGTGTGGGGGTGAAGCTTCCTAGACCCATACCAAATGTATCATCCAGGCCTTGCAACAGATCAAGCTATAGCTAAGAAAATTAGTGTCTTCTGTTCAGTGAGAGGAAATAAACTGGAATCTGATCTCTGGGTAAAATAGCAAACTTTAAAAAAAGAACTTTATTTCCTCTGGTTTCTTAATTCTATTCTTTTCATGATTCTATTTGTACTTGGCTATATTTTGTTTTTAGGAATAAGTGTTGAAAACTATAACAAGGAAATAATTATTTACTCCTGGTCAGGCAAGACTATAAAAACAAGAAATCCAGTGGCCAAGCCCCACTGTTGGCAGCAGAGTCCGACAGGAAAGACCTGAAAAGCTTGCTGAAGGTGCAAGACTCTTATGCTATTAACCACAAGAATTCAGGGTAGCAAATACTGCTGTTTCTTCTTCACAGGATCAACTCTATTAAAGTCCTTCCTGAACTTGAAATTGTGAGGTCCTGGGTATATACTGAGCAATTCTCTCTCTCTCTCTCTCTCTCTCTCTCTTTTTTTTGACAATATAGAGAACAAACCAGTACCAAAAAAAAATGGTTTTGTATTTTGAAGGGACAATAAATTGATGATCCTTCAAATAGAGACTTTCAAAGACATTCAAATTAATTATTCATCATCATTTTAGAAAAGCAGTTGAGTAATGCAGAGTAAAGTGGAGGAGGAAATGCTGAGGCCATGCTTCAGGGCATATCCACTAACACAGAAAAAGTTCTGTAGTTCACAGGAATCTTGCCTCAGAAGACATTTTCTGGAGAATTTTGGACATAGATGAGGGTCCTTTTGAGGATCACAAAGTCTGAGGGGAATTGCAGAAATTGGTTGAAGGAGCCATGAATAATAGGCAGTTTACAATGTATGGGTAATTTTTCACACAATGAGCACCTACTCCTTATCCCACCGACTTTTAAATATCTTACAGGATCTTAATGGATTAAAAAAAAGTATTTGCGACTTTCTAAACTTACTTTTGCATGATTTCAGAAGGCACTAAATTCTTCAATCACGTAACTGGTAAATTAGGGAAAACTTTAACACTGTTCTATTTAGAGCATTACCAAGAGTTGATTAGCAGTTTTAAAAATTACATACCAATGGTGGTGTTTGTTTTTGGATTTTGTTTGAGACAGAGAGAGAGTGTGCCTGAGAGAGCAGTGACTGAATGGCAGATGACGGGCAGAGGGAGAGGGAGAGAATCTTAAGCAGGCTCCACACCCAATGCAGAGCCCCATGGATGGCTTGATCTCAGTACTCTGAGATCATGACCCAAATAGAATGAGTCAGATTAACCCACTGAGCCAACCAATGATGGTGTTTAATTCACCATTTGATCATATCTATTAACGTGGATTTGTGGCTATTGTATTCATGGTGATAAATACATTTACATACATGAGGTAATTATATACGCACACATGTGTGTCTGAGTGTGGGTGTTTAGTTAGTCCTCATTTCAAAATGTCAAATAAAGGAATAATGTTGACAATATTCAGTTGAATATTTAAAGTTGGGTTTTACAGCTTTGTCCGCAAGTCCACAGTTACCCATTACTTACTCTGCTGGCACTTTTTTCCTCTGCTGACAGTTTTTTCTTTTTCTAATTAAACTATGGGATGCTTAAGATTAAGTGTACATTTTACAAAGAAACACACCATTGTATTTGACAAAATTATACTTCCAGTGTTTAAAGTAATGTCTGAGTACAATAATACTGTCCCTAGCATGCTTATAAGTAGTCTATTCAAAATGACAAAACATTCATTTCTTAAAGAATAGCAAAATGATAGCAAAACATCAAAAGCTAAAAAACATTAGAGAAAAAATACATTTATCAGCTGCAGCAGGTCATTAGTTCAAGAAAGGAGAAAAATCTAAATCAAATTACTTTCTTCTATTGAACGAAGCAGTGAACCTGATTGAAGAAAAATCAATGAGATAGTGAAAGTTAAAAAAAAATCCATTTATGTAATGAACAGTGGATAAGCATCTTTTCTTTAGAAGTGAATGAAAGCACCCTGCATAAAAATGAAGTCCTGCTGTTTAGAGATGTATGGTTTATCACTAATTAAAAAGTCATAGAGGAAATGTGATTTTCAGAATTACTAACGTGGCAGCCCAGGACATGTACTGCTCAGATCAGCCACAGGGGGCACCGTTCACTGACAGCCTCTGCTGGATCCATCTCTCCTTGGGATTTACCACTGTGTTTACACTGAGGCAGTGTGTCTAGCAGCTGTCCCATTGCCAAGCTCAGTGTGGGTACCAGCACAAGTCCATTCCAACAGGACACTGGGCTCTTCTGATGGGTGACCTTAGCTTGAGAATATCACACCTGCCTAGAGCAAGTTTACACTGTCCCCGTCCTTCTTCTCCTTCTCCTTTCACAGCTATCAGACCTCTACTGCGTCTGAAGATACTCTGCCTTCTATTCCCTCCCATTTGTCCATCACAGGCATTTCCCCCAGTAAATTTTTGAATGCCTAATCCTACTTTGGTCTTTGGTTCTGGGAGAATCTGAACTGATACGGTAACAATAAGTATAAAGAAAATGACAATTTTTATAAATTTATATATTAGTTTGCATGAAAAATTTCCTCTCTCTCATATCTTTGCCTACGAAACAGGCAGAGCTGCAGGTGTGGTGAGTTAGTAAGGTGGGTTTAGAGTCTCATTTTAGAAACTGAATAAAAGGTGTTAGCATTTGTTTCACTATTCATCAATCACACTTAGTCATGAAGAATTTCAGTTAAAGACTTTACAAACTGGAGAACATTGCTATCAGCTATATTCATATAATTAATGTAATCCATTGAGTGATAAATTTCATAAACTGTGGAAAGATAATAAAGAAATGAACAATTGATCCTAAAATTATCCTAAAAGGATTTTGCTCGCTAATTGATTCTGTTGCAGGATTGTTTTAGTTAATCAAATAAAAATTGAATACCAAAGTTAAAATATTATGAAATGATGTGACATATTTTTAATATGTATGTGAAAAGATAAATGAGGTCCTTCTTATGTGGCTGAGTAAAAAGAGTATTAATAAATTTAGAAATGAGCATATACTATTTTAAAAATCCTTGCTTGCCAAGAAATTTCAGTTTCTATTTTTGCAGCAGTTAACTAAGGATAAGACCAAGCACACAAAAATGGAAATATACTGATCTCATTTGTGTTCTATTTAAAAAGATATAATATTTAAATTTAAAAATCTGTATGAACATGCAATACTAGATTGGATGATTAATCCATTTGAAATGGATGTGAAACACGTTAGCCAATAATTCAGGAAGAATTAATTAAAAATTATTTTGAAGTCAAAGCAATATTTAATATATCTAACTATGATAAGTTTAAAACACAATTAAAACTTACATAAGTCACTCCTTAAAAAGAACTAAATTTACTATTAGAGCATTTCCAACTACATATTTCAATTAAAACAGGTGTCTCTATGCAGTATATAGTTACTGGAACAAAAACAACTGCAAATATACAAGAAAGAAATTTGAGAGTTTTTTTTTAACAATGGAAGAACCAAATTCTATTTAATTAGCAGAAATACATGAAATGTATTGATTTAAAAGTGATTCAAACAATGTTTTATATTCATTTACTATTATTTGAATATTATACATTAAAATTATTTGTTCGTTAGAGGCATTTTGGTTTTGTTCAGCCCTCCACTGACATAGTCCCATGGGATCTATCCCATATCTCTAAAGCTTTTTGTAGTTTTTGTCTTTTTTCCCCCTTATTTTTCTTCTAGTTCTCTAAGGTCTTTTTAAATTATGGAAACTGTGTATTTGTCTTGACAGAGGGTGAGATTTTTGTGTCAAATTTGCTTCTTCCTTTGAGGTAGAGATGCCTCTGAGGTTTAGCTGGTCACACGGTCACATTCCCACTCGGTGTGGTCATGTGGCTAAGTGTGAGTCAAGGGCATGAAGAGAAAATAGTGTCTGCAATTCTGAATCATCTCCTTAATAACGGAGCCCCCGCTCCTGGAAGTCCCCTCCCCACTTGCTGGTGACTGGGAAGCAGCGCTACTACTGACACCTTGAAATGCACATTTGGTTTGGCATCGGTCTGGATCACAAGTAAACTCTATTGTACTTAAGCCCCAGATTTGAAATTTTTTGTTAGCCAATTTTTTTTTTTTAAAAAAGCACTTATTTATTTATCGGAGAGAGAGAGAGCGACAGAAAGAGAGCGCATGCACATGAGCGGGGCAGTGGCCAAGTGAGAAGGGAGAGAGAATCCCAGGCTGACTCCCGCTGAGCATGGAGTAGAACCCAGGGCTCCATCCCACGACTGTGAGATCATGACCTGAGCCGAAATCAAGAGTCAGGTGCTGCACTGAGCCACCCAGGTGCCCCACCAATTTCTCAATAATTCGTATTTTAAGATATGATTTATATTCTGTGATACTTGTTACTACCCCACTCTATGTCATAACAGAATTATTTTGACACTAACTTCCATCTAAAGGCAGTTTATCTGTGAGAACACTTTTTCTCATTGTCTTTACCTTCACAGTCTGTCATTTGTTTTGGCATATCATTCCCATGCCCACTACTGTTACTTCCTTATTTCTCTTGTCAAATACAAAAATAAAAGAAAAACCAAACATGGCCTATTTTAACTAATCCTAATAGCAACTTTTATTCAGTAATTTTCTTTACTATTTACATAGATACCCTCTGATTTTTTACTTTTCTTCTTTTTCTTTTCTTTTCTTTTCTTTTCTTTTCTTTTCTTTTCTTTTCTTTTCTTTTCGAGACAGGGGGACAGAGAGGAGGAGTAGGGGACAAAGGGAGAGGGAGAGAGAGCATCTTAAGCAAGTTCCACGTCCAGTGTAGAGCCTAATGTGGTTCTCAATCTCACAACCCTGAAATCATCATCTGAACCAAAATGAAGAGTGGCTCATTTAACTGACTGAGCCACCCAGGTGTCCCTTTACTTTTCTTAAGCCAATATTTATTCATTGTAAGTGGGTCCTAGCATCAAGCTGTTTCATTATGTCTTCTTGTTTAGTCATATCCAAGTACTTGACATTGAAATACAATATTTTATTATCAGTCAGTCTTTTGTTTGCCTTTATATTGCAGTTAGGAAGTATATGTAATTTGGGGGGAATTTTGTGTTTAGTTAGGTTATGCTATCCACAAACTTTATCTCAGGATAGTAAATGGGGCATGACTTATGAAACTAATATTTTGTAACGATATGTGCTATGGAAAGCAAGTGTAGGATCTTGAAATTCTTAGTGTCATTGCTCTGTCACATCTCTGCAGAGATCTCACCCCCTAGCCCACGTGGCTTATCTAAGACTACCTTACAAATACATATGTTACTTTTCCTGAAGGGAAATATGGCAGACACAATCCACCTGGGCTAGCAGACTGGTGCCTGATAGGTTGAGACTCATCACTGGGTTTCACCCAGGGCTTTAATTATTCAGCTTTTAAACATCTAGACCAATAAGAAATGTTTCAAGGAATGTGTATCATGGGAGAAGCTGGATTTCACTTAAGGTGAAGTATGAGATTCCAGCGTGAATGATGTTCAGGAATCCGTTCTAGAAGAGAGACATCACAGGAGCACAGGAACATAGCCCCTGGCATAGGATAGATACATTTAAAATGGGATGTGGAGTCTCATAAAGAGTTATTAGGATCAAAAACTGGAAAACAAAGGAAGGGAAAAAAATTTCAGCTCAAGAATAGCAACATAGGAGGAATTTTCACATATCCATCAACACATTCGCATTACATCTCTTTCACAGATTGGAGTAAGTATTGGGGAGAATGTGAAGAAAAATGATTCATGATTCTTATGAATCTTGTAGTATAGTGGTTAGAAATATGAACTGTATTGACTTTGAGACAATGAATAGCTGCTACTTACTGAAAGATGATACTGAAAGATGTATAATTCGCAATAGACTAGGCAGTTACTATATATTTTCTCATTCATTGTCAATATTCATTGAATTATATAAACTTTACATTATAAATTTTATTGTGTAAATTATATCTCAGTATCCTTGATGATAAAAAACAAGCACCCTCCATGTGTACTAACTTAGAAGAGATTCTATTACCAGAATCAACTTGAGTATATTTATTTTCCAATTTGATTAATTCTTATGCTGGGAAAAGCGAGTGAGTTCATTTACTTGGAGAAGGAATTACAATATCCATGGGCCTTGATCTGATTGCAAAGTGTAGTGAAAACAAGAAATTATGTTGCACCATTTGGAAGAAGGACAAATACTAAAAGGGTGTGATGTAAGTGAGTTTCTATACTTTTCAATTTGCCTGAAGCTGTCCCTGAACAAACCATTCTGAATCAAGAACACTAATTTTGATTCTATTCCCTCTAGACTTTATTTGCATACATTTATCTTACACTGCATTTAAGAAAATCAGACTAATTACTATAAACAAACATACATGAGAAGCAATATTTGGACAGTGATGATCATCTTAAAATGTGACTGCATAAGGTGATTGGAATTTCATTAAAATTAAAAATTAAAGTGCTTGAGGAAGAAAACTTATATAAGAATAAACTTGATTCTTTAATATTACATTAACTGAGCATGTTATTATTACAGCAGGGAAGGAATACAATTCTGCCACAGGCCCACTCAGACCACTTAATATTCTTTTGGTGGAATAAAAGAGAGAGATAATATTTGGTGCATAGATGGTTTGAAAAGCATTTACTTTTGTACATTGTCTTGACATTAAAGAATTATCATTAAAAATCATTATCACAATCTGAAGGATAGTATTTCAAAAGTAATTTCTCTCAACATATAAGATTGAAATGTAAGCAAAGCAATATTTAACAAATTTCAGGAATGTACATTTAAATGGAGAGATGAGGTCATTAAATAAACATTTAGTGAATTTATTTTATGTCTCTAGCAGTTTTCTTATTGGATATTTCCCCTCTTCAACTTTTCAGGAAAAAAAGAAAAAGATAGAAGTAGTTAAATACTTCAGACAAATTACTTTAGTCATTATATATACAAATACACATTAGTTTTAAGAGCTTTAAAAGTCTGAACAAAAGCAGAGAATTTTTAGTACAAGGAAAACAGATACTAACTCTAAAGGATGGTGAAGGGGAATAGAATTTGACATCCCAAAATATGCCCATTTGGCATAAGGGTTATCTTGAGTTGATTATTTTTAGGAAGCTAATCACAGAGGAAAAGCTCTGAAAACCAGTAGAAGTAACTACCTGTTTTGTAAGAGAAATTTATATTTAAGGGAAACTTCTACTTGTAAGGGTATCTCCCTCTCCGTGCAAGGAAAAGGAGGCTGACAAATTGTCTAGAAACTTGTCAGTGAGGAAGGCGTGGATTCAATCTGCTTAACAACCATACTTCTGTTTACTGTGCTTTGTCTGATAACCTCCCGTCACCAACTCTCCTCACCTCCAACATCTTCTTTTGTCTCTAGTTGGAGATACTAGTTAAGGTGATGGTTTGGGTCATTTTAGGGAATTACATGTTACAGGAGGTGTCCATGTTATTAAACTTCTATGTTTCTCTCCTATTCATGGGTCTTTTATTTCAGGGGAATCCCAGCCCAAAACCTAGAAGGGTAAAGGGAAAATCATTTTTCTCCCCACACAGTGGCCTACTGTTATATATAGAATTGTTGTAAAAGTGCTAAAGTCTATTTTTAATTTATTGTTATTCTGTTCACAGCACCCCTTCCTTGGTCCAGTGTTTTAAATTATATTCACAAATTAATTATAGTCATATAATTTTACCACAGCTTTAATTATATTAATTAGACAAAATGTATCAAATGCTTACTAGGTATCAAGTGCTATTTTACAGTAGACACATTGAGGACTAAGACAAAAAATTAGCCTGTCCTCATGGAGCTACTATTAATGTAATTGTGGTTTTTTTCCCTGTTTTTTCATTTATTATCAATCTTCTTTTCTACATTGTAAACTCATGAATATATACATCCAAACCATTTTATTAACTACTTAACATTTAGCACATTGCACAGTATTTGCCACATAGTAATTATTCATTATTTTTAAATAAATGGAGGAACAAATGAAATAATTTTTATTTCAAAAGCTTAGCATTATTGCTAAAGTAAATAGTAACCTGAAAACGCAGAAACAAACCACTCTTTTACATTTTTTAATGCAATTTTCTTTCAGCTTCAAAAGCTTAGCATTATTGCTAAAGTAAATAGTAACCTGAAAACGCAGAAACAAACCACTTTTACATTTTTTAATGCAATTTTCTTTCAACTGCTCAGAGATAAAACAGAAAAATGTAATACCTGTCACCTACACTTAGTAAATTTAGAGATTAGTAGGTAGAGACAGAATTATAAGCAAATGTTTGCTCCAAAACATTGTAAATGTCTGAAGAAAAGGATTCAAGGTGGTGGCTGACTTGAGCCTTAATAAATGAACACCAGGCCAAGTAAGACTTCTTTCCNGGTAGAGACAGAATTATAAGCAAATGTTTGCTCCAAAACATTGTAAATGTCTGAAGAAAAGGTTTCAAGGTGGTGGCTGACTTGACCCTTAATAAATGAACACCAGGCCAAGTAAGACTTCTTTCCTTTCTTTCTTTCTTTCTTTTTTCCTTCCTTCTTTCTTCCCTCCCTCCTTTATTTTTTATTTTTTATTTTTTACGATTTTATTTATTTATCTGAGAGAGATCATGCTCCTGAGCACAAGCCATGGTGGGGGGGTCATGACCTGAATGGAAGGCAGACGTTTCATCAACCGACTGAGTCACCCAGATGCCCCCCTTCCTTTTCTCTCCGTTCCTTTTCTTTTTTCTTTTTTTCTCTTCTTTTCTTTCCTTTTCTTCTCTTTTCTTTTTTCTTTCCTTTCCTTTTTTCTTTTCTTCCCTCCCCCTTCTTTCCTTCCTTCCTTTCTTTCCTTTTCTTTCTTTCTTTTGTTCTTTCTTTCTTTCTTTCCTTTTCTTTCTTTCTCTTTCTTTCTTTCTTTCCTTTTCTTTCTTTCTCNTTTCTTTTTTCTTTCCTTTCCTTTTTTCTTTTCTTCCCTCCCCCTTCTTTCCTTCCTTCCTTCCTTTCCTTTTCTTTCTTTCTTTTTCTTTCTTTCTTTTGTTCTTTCTTCCTTTCTTTCCTTTTCTTTCTTTTTCTTTCTCTTTCTTTCTTTCTTTCTTTCTTTCTTTCTTTCTTTCTTCTTTCTTTCTTTCTTCCTTCCTTCCTTCCTTTCTTTCTTTCTTTCTTTCTTTCTTTCTTTCTTTCTTTCTTTCTTTCTTTCTTTCTTTCTCTCTCCTCTCTAGTGAAAGGCCCAAGAATGATCCATAAACAATCACTAAAATACTTCTTTCCCCCTCTATTCTAACTTGGGATCATGCCAATTTTATATCTCACTGNTTTCTTTCTTTCTTTCTTTCTTTCTTTCTTTCTTTCTTTCTTTCTTTCTTTTCTCTCCTCTCTAGTGAAAGGCCCAAGAATGATCCATAAACATTCACTAAAATACTTCTTTCCCCCTCTACTCTAACTTGGGATCATGCCAATTTTATTTCTCACTTNCTCACTGTGATTAGTGGGATTAGTACTAGGTATTCAATAAATTGGTGATTTTGAATGAAGTCAGTATGAGAAATGCTCCAAATTATAAACAACACAACATTGTTCACTGGATCAATTTGTACTCATTTTAGTCATATGGTCTTTGGACCATGTATGTGTAGGATGCCTGCAGTGATATATTTATCTGCTGTTTATTGGATGTGTGACATGGCATGGAGCAACATAAATATTCAAAGTCACCTATTGTAAACTCCAAGTACCTACCAATTCCTGCCTGAGTAACAACAGTAATAGAATGTTGGGGAAAATAGGAAGGAGGGAATGATATGGGAAAGTGTGGCAGTTTCAAAACACTAATATTATCTGATCAAATAGGTTATTATACATATAATATATGGTCATTATTTTAACACTTACACAAAAAAGATATTGTAATAATATATTGTAAACTCAAGAATCAGAAATTTGTTACTATTTGTTTTCCCAATGACAACTGTTCTTTAAGATATATGTAATAAGATATATATCATTATGAACATGAATGATTTTATTTGATCTAATATCTATATCTTCAATGATATTCGGGAGTTATCCCCTTGAGCCTCAGTTTTTGCCTACTTTCCATCTTTCGTAGCATTCTTTAGGTTATAGAAATTTAGATTATATAAATTATTAACAGAAAGCTAACACATGGAGGTATTCCCAAATGTAGTAAGTCATAAAACCCATAGAAATTTAAAATATTGCATTTTCAATGTTAATGACCAATATAGAGTAACTTTACTAGTTAGTTAAAAAACAATAGCAGCAACAAAACAAAATACCTCTATGTCTAAATATTAGATTATTTTATCAGAAACATCTTTAAAAGGAGCCAAAATAATTTTAAAAAATAAAAAAAATAAAAGAAGCCAAAATAACATAGAAGACAATATTGTACTTCTCCTGAACCCAGAAAACAGTCTGGTTAAGAGATCCCCCACCCTTCTATGTTCCAGAAAAGGCTTTCTCCAAAGAACCTTTCTTCCATATAACTTAGGTAATACTCTGTCCACCCTTTCTCATAATTCCCATGAAGCTTGAGATAACTCCCTATTTATCTGTGACAAGGTCAATTACAAACCTTTCCCCTTTTGCCTGAACCTTCTGAAATGCCAGATGTAGATCTCCCCCTCCCAGTTTTTTGTCTCAAGAATGATTAGCGGACATCAGAATTGTTTGTCCCCCTGCAGCTAGCTAAACCTAGGGATAAACATTTCCTGCTCAGCTAACTGGCTGAGATGTCTCTTAATTTCAAAAATAGTCCCACCTTTAACTTATCTACTTGTCCCCATAAAAATCTAAGGTAAAACCCACAATGCTCAGAAACTGACTTTCATATCTCCCCATTGCAATAGCCTAAACAAAATCAATTTTATTACCTGTCTGGCTTTAGCCAAAAAGATAGCTATGTATGTATTAACAAAATATTTACTGAGTACCAATCCTTTGCTGATCACTTTTCCAAGTTCTCAGAATTTAGCAGTAAGCAAAACAAACAAACAAACACAATTCCTGGTGTCAAGGAGCTTATATTTCAGAAAGAAGGATAAGAAAGAAGATAATAAAATAATAAAGACAAAATAAAGAAGATAATAAAAATGGTAGCAAATAAATATTTATGTGCCAGCCAGTGATGAGTATTATGAAAGAACAACATAGTGGGGTAAAGGTTGGTGGCCAAATGAGGAACTCTCTATGATAGTGTTAATATATCAAGAGGTCAGAAGCAAAATGACCTGAATGACTGGAAAGACCAACATCATGTGGTTAGCTGGGAAAATTTCGTCTTAGGCAGAAGGATAGGTAAATGCAAAGCTGGGAGTGTGATAGGTCCAGAAACAGAAGAGGGTAGTGTAACAGGAATGAGAGGAGCCGGTAGAGAGGGTTGGAAATAAGATAAAAGAAACAGGAATCTACATTGACTGGGACCTGGAAGTACAGGAGAAAGCATTGGTGAGTTTGAACACAGAAATAATAAAACTTCATTTAAATTGTAAAAGACTTTTGTTCCTACTTTCTAGAGAAGACGATTATAAACAAAAGCAGAAGCAGGGAAACTAGTTCAGATTCATTTGCTAAGATCAGAATGGGGAGAAATCAGGAAGGGAAGCAAATGATTGTGACTTTTAGAAGTGAAGATGGTAACTTGTGGTCAGATTCCAGATGTATTTTCATGGTAGAGCCCACAGGGCAAACTGTGGAATTGGCTGTTTGATGTCATAAAAAGAGAAGGATAGGGCGTCTGGGTGGCTCAGGGGGTTATTAAAGCCTCTGCGTTCGGCTCAGTTCATGACCTCAGGGTCCTGGGAGCATCTCGGGCTCCCTGCTCAGCGGGGAGCCTGCTTCCTCCTCTCTCTCTGCCTGCCTCTCTGCCTACTTGTGATCTGATCTCTCTCTGTGTGTCAAATAAATAAATAAAATCTTTTAAAAAAAGAGAGAGAGAGAGAGAGAGAAGAATATATGATAACTCCAAGTTATTTTTTGCTTCAGCTTTTTTTTATTTAATTAGTCTTACAATGATGGGAAATAACAGAGGAAAATATTAAGGTGGGTTGGCAGTAGAAGTCAAGAGTTCTTTTTGAGATACGTTCAATTTGGGGCACCTGGGTGGTTGAGTGACTGCCTTCGGTTCAGGTCATGGTCCCGGAGTCCCAGGATGGAGTCCTGCATCGGGCTCCCAGCTCTACAGGGAGTCTGCTTCTCCCTCTGATCTTCTCCTCTCTCATGCTCTCTCTCTCTCTCAAATAAATAAATAAAATCTTTTTAAAAAAGAGAGAGATGCTCAATTTAGAGATGCATATTTGACATCCAATTGAATATCTCAAATGTAAGGCTTAGTATATTAGTCTGGGGGTGCAGAGTGGAGACACATTTGGCGGCACTCAGTGAAGCAATATTTTTAATGTCATGTGACTCAACAGGATTTCCCAGAGGAGGTCCATAGATTGGAAGGAAACAGGCTTCTAGGCAGAATAGTGTTTCCCTGATTCATGAAAGGAATTCGAAACAACTTTTCTCTTTGCACATTTTAAAATTGACATTATAATTTTTCATTATGATTCCAAGTTGTTGTAAGGAATATAATTTTAGTGAATTAAAAATATTGACATTTTAAAAGTTTAAAATAACACTGTTATATCACCTTTTAAATATACTGAGTGATTTTAAAACCACATACTCTGATGGTTAACCCTGTTAATCTAAAAATACCTGACCAAGACTTTTTTAACCATCAGGAATTCTCATTTTTCCCTCTTGAACTAATATTTCTATCCTGCTTTTTTTTGGAAAATATATTGAACACTATATAGTATTATGCTCGAAAAAATGTTAAAGGTTATCCACTAAAACATTTCTCTAACAAAAAAGAAAACCTTTGTATATTTTCAGATATAAGTTTGTAATGTTTTAAAACCATTGGGAGATAAGACTTCTACGTAAAAATTTCCAAAAGGTTCTAAATTTGAAAATTATTTTCTGATCAAATTATTATTATAATTCTTAGGAGTACATTATTTATATAAACAGAAGTATAAATTTTCATTATAAAGTTATTAATGAGATAGAGTTTAACATCAATTCTGTTAATATTTTTTCATTATGTGTGTTTGTGTGTTTATAAAACCTCCAAAAAGACTTGCTCACAGAAGTAGATAGGAATCAATGGGGTCACTTGATTTTAAAACTCGTAAGTTTTATGCCAAAAACATAGAATTTTGAGTGACTATAGTGTACACCTGAAACTAGTATAATCTGTTAACTATATTGTATTTAAGATTTTTTAAAAACTTAATTAAAAAAACCACATAGTGCTCTATTGTCAGAGATATTTTTATTGTCAGATGCCAGATACCCAAATATCGCCAACATAACCTGTTGATAAGGCAAGGAAAACTCTATTGCAAGAGTGTCAGTTGCAGGCAAGAGGAGGGTCATTAGAATTGGAGAGGGGTCATGCTGTCACAGGTTTATAATTATTGGAACCAGGATGCAAAGATTAAATTTTCTTTTGATGCTTTCGATTGAAGACTTGATAGGTCCTTCTAGAAGTTTTTTAATGAACAATTAAATTTTTGCGTCTGTTATGGGATGGGGAAGGAGACAAACCATAAGAGACTTCTAATCTCATAAAACAAACTGAGGGTTACTGGGGGGTGGGAGGGTAGGGATAGGGTGGATGGGTTATGGACATTGGGGAGGGTTTGTGCTTTGGTGAATGCTGTGAAAGATGTAAGCCTGATGATTCACAGACCTGTACCCCTTGGGCAAATAATAAAAATAAAATTAAAAAAAAATAGTCTTTCTTGAAATAATAAAGTTACAAGTTCTTGCAACTTTAGCTCATTGAACATTGACATAGTAAAGTCATATTAATGTAGGCTATAAGATGTGTGTCCATAGGGGGCAGGGTTGAGGATAAAGTAGAAGATTTTGATTTTCAATGTCCAACTGCATGTGGTTGGTACATGGTTTCCCATACTCATAAGATTCTACCAAAAAACTCAGTAGGTTCTCCTTCAATCTTACTAAAAACAAAGATTGGAGAGACTTGGCAAGCCCCTGATTTGCAAGACTGTTAGTCACTTGGTCATTACTGTTTTTCATTTTCTTAGCACCAACTTCTGCATCTATGAGGAACCTTGATGTTTTTAGGGCAGTGGACCAAGATGAATTTCAGGAAAGGCAAAGAAGTATCTTTCTTTTGTAAAGTGAAAGAAAGGTGAGTATGGAAGGGAACAAAATAGAACCAGCATGAAATGGTCTCAGGCAAAAATAGAATGGATACAGTGGTTCCCTTAAAGCAATTTACCACTGTAGCCCTTGAAAAGTCTTTGTATGCCCCAAAGTGTATGTACTCATAGATTTGGAAACCATTGCTATAGAAAAAAAGGCCTCAGAAAAGGAGAATCAATGGAGAATGATGTCCAGAAAGTGAATCGAAGAGAGAGTTTTAAGAAGGGGGAGGTGGTCAACTATATCAAATGAGACACCTCAGTTGAGTAAAATGAGGATTAAGTATAGACTAATGGATACAATGTATAGGTCATTAATGAGCTTGATGGTGGAGTTTTGGTATTGTGGTTTAAGAAAGAATAGAATAAAACTTATTGGAGCTAGTGAAACTGTGTAAGATTTCAAGGAGATCAGAGGTATAGGGCAATAGATTGCAGGGAAATGAGAGGTAAAGCTTTTTGCTTTTGTGATTCTTCAATCACAGCATATACACATATACAGTATATTTGTGACTTTAATTATAATGCATAATGACAACATAAATATATACATTCAGAGCATACACACGTATATATGCATATGCATATTTATACATGCATATAGCCAATCCTCATTGTTCACAGATTCTGTATTAGCAAATACACCTACTTGCTAAAATTTATTTGTAAGCCCCAAATCAACAACCATGGAGACTTTCCAGTCATTCGCAGACTTGCAGTGATGAAAAATTTGATTAACCTGATGTACACATTTCCAGTTGAAGTCAAACAAGGTGGAACTCTTCCTTCTTATAGGAAGAGTTTTAGCTGTTTTATAACTGTTATACTAAAACACTTGTTAAACAAGTGTTCATTTCACCATCTTCTTAGTGTCACATTTTTTGCATTTCTGTTCTTTTTGTTAAGATTTCTCTGTTTGAAATGCCCCACGTGTGATACGGAAGTGCAGCTAAGTAGCATTCCTTGGCATAAGAGGGCCATTTCATGCCTTATGGATGTGTGAATTAGATAAGCTTTATTTGAGTATGAGTTATAACACTGTTGGCTTTGAGTTCAATGCTGATGACTCAATAATATGGTACAATCAGAAAAGCAAAATTCGAGGTACTGTATGTGACGCTACTCTAGAAAGTAATAAAGTGCATGATAGAGCTGTGGTAAAAGTGGAAAAATACCCCAATTTGTGGGTCCATGAGATGACAACTAATTAAAAAAAGCATCATCCTCTGAATAATTGTGAGGCTGAAAGCCAAAGAAATGTACAGTCACATCCAGGTTCAGGAAAACATGAAACCCATCTCAGCTAGTGCTGGCTGGCTCACACATTTCAGATCTGGCATGACACTGTTAAACTTGAAGGCAAGGTGGATTCCCCAGATCAGAAGGCTGTGAGAGAAGTTAATAAAAATGCCTGCTAAGTGTTATACAGGAGAAGGGTTACATGGAAGACTAGGTTTTCAACACTGATGAGACTGGCTTGTTTTACAAGGACACTGGCCACCAACCTATACAATACAATGTAATTACATACAATACAGTGTAAGAACTATACATTAAATGGGGGTGTATTTAAACAGAAACACGTGTAAAATAAAATGTTGTGACCTAAGGCTCTCAAGAACCTAATTCTGTAGGAATGAGAGTTCCATATTTGTCAACTCAGTATTCCCAGCAGATTTAGAGAATGTAACTAGTATAAATGATAAGAATTGAAATATATACACAAGCACATAATCTTTGGAATGTTCCAGGAGAGATGAAAAAAAAAAACCTGGGAGAAGGAACTATTAAAAGAAGAAAGTTTGTCAACTAATGAGATGTTGGAATCCAATGCACAAATTGAGGTACCATCATTAGATTATGGTAGTCAGCCCATCCATTATAATATGAGGAAAGACAAAATATATATGTACAGATACAGTTGAATTGGTAGACATATAAATGGAAGCACCTGAAAGTTTTCCAATTTCTCTATTAATGAAAAGCATAATTAGTAACTGAGAAGAGAGAAGAAGAGGTTGAACAGGTTTGAGGAAAGAGGAGCTGATGAGAAAGAATTGAGTGACAGGGAAAACCTACCAGGGAAATACAGAGGAGGATTGCCTGGCAGGACCAACGTCCCTTTGAGGTTCGTAATCATGAATTTAAAGTGAGTCCAGTCCGCATCGTTATGGCTTTTCTCAATCCACTTTCAGTTTTTCAGGTGCAAGCAAAGAATACATGTAGAGTTGCATTTAACCATGTTGAAATTTTGCTAGAAGGAAGATTGTTAAAGCTATGATTTAAATATATTTTTAGAATTTTAGAATTGGAAGAAACTTTAGAAGTGTATTATTACCTTTGGGAGAAAAAAAATTTCAGAGCACAGATTTCAAAGCTGAGTGAACTTGTTTCCAAATGCCAGGTACATCTATTATTAGACATAGCAAATTACTGGGGTTTTTTTAAAAGTAAATTAGAAACAATAACATTTATTTCAGAGTAATTTAAAGATTATAATAGACAAAGAAGAAAAATATAAAGAGAGTACCTATACAGGACCAGGTCCCTAATTTGTGTCCAAAACATGTTAGTTTTCCTTTATTTTTGTCTGTATTCAGAAACAATAGACAAGATGTTTAGAAACATTTTTAGAGTTTCCAAATATTTACAGCTTTTTTTCTTCTCTGTTCCTGTTTTTTTAATTCTTCAATGGCCTAAGCAAATAAGAAACTTTAGTAGAAAAGGCACAGTTCTCTGACTCTTCTTAATCAGAGAAAATTTGCCTCTGCTTAAGGCCAGAGGAGGAGCATCATGTTTCTTTAGTGTTTTGTACTTTTGTGTTTTGCTCATTACATTTTTCTTGACCAATATTTGCTATAAAGGAAGAAGCTTTCTCTGTTGGCAGTTTACCATCAATGGAGAAAATGGCAACTTGAAAACCCCTTCAGGAAAAGTATGAAGCTCTTCAGAGAACATTGAACGGCACCTGAGTTAACGTCAGAATCTATGTTTTAACACAGGATTTTTCACATTTAACTAATTCCCTTTGGGTGATCATCCTTTCTACAGAAAAGTCCATGAGGTTCTCAGTGCAGGCTTGGGTCCATGGCTCTGACATTCAGTCCTGAAGTTGGTGGTCTAAAAATCTCCACTCCACTGTTCTGGATATGTAAATAGACAATCACCCATGCTGTGAGTTCTTTTCTGATACTGTACTTCAATTCTGATGCTGTTCTAAAATTAAGCTCATCCCCTTTCCTTCTGTTAAGGCACAGCTAGTCAGTAAATGACCAGGCATTGTTGCCTCTGTCCTGTGGTTCCTCCTCCCTTCCCACCTCCAGACACAACAGTTATAGTGACATTATTCTAGTGAGAACACACTGTGTGCAAGTCTCCTTACTAAACTCTTTTCCTGCATCATCTATTTATTCCCATAAAAGAGGCTGCTATTATAACAATTTTACAAAAACAAATACTGAAAGGGAAAGTTAACTTGGTCTTGCCCTCTCGAAGCTAAATTCTAGTGGTGGAGATAATTGTTAAATGGCTAATTACAAACTTAACCAGTAGGTTGTAATAGTGATAAATGCTATGACAAGGCCTGATACACTAAGAGTGCGACACATAATTGCAGACCTGATGATTCTGGGGAGCCTGCAAAGTCAGGCAGAGTTTCCTTGGGGAAATGGTATTTGTGTTATATTCCCAAGGGTGAGCTCAAATGAACTATGGCAATGAGGGAGGAGGAGAAGAATGATCATTTCAGAAGATGAAACATCCTTTCTGAAGACATGGCAGAGCAGACTGAGGTAAATGCAAGGGGACCGGAAGGCCAAGAGGAAAGGAAGAGTGGTGTGAGATGAGGCCAGAGAGCAGAAGCCAGATCTTGCAGAACCTCAGGGCTGCCCCAGAACTTTGTTATTTATCCCGAAAGCAAGGGAGCCTCTCTGAGTGATCTGGGGAGTCTGAAGGGAGGTAGCTAGAATGAGAGCAAAGAGGCCTGTTAAAAGGCCATGGCAGTATCCCAAGATGACAAAAGATGATGGCGCATGGACTATGATGATGGCAGACAAGATGGAAAAAGTGAATGGGTTTAAGAGAAATTTGATAGGAGGAATCTGCTGAATATCATGGCTGAATTAATTATAAGGGTGAGGGTGATAAATGAATGCCAGTCAGCTGGATGGAATGTCCTAATGATATGCCATTAATAAACCAGAAAAGCTATGCTTGTTCACCCTTCAGGGTTCACAGGGGATGCATTTTAGAATGATCACCTTTTATGGTTTTAAAAAAATACTCTTACCTGAAGATATGGTTCAGGAGGTTTGAAATGTTTCCTTCCATGATACACCTCTTCACCTGGGGATGGGAAACAGAGAGCAGGCCTTGACTGACAGGTTGAGCATCAAGGTTCAGCCGTTGGGAGGACCCACCAATTCAGTGGCAAAAGGGTCAAGGATCAAAGCCAAGGGTTTAATTATTTGACAATGTGGCTTTAGGTATTGAATAATTTATTTAGGACTCTGTATTATTGACCCCTTTGGATAATATAAATTATTTATGAATAGTGCAATAATAGATGATTACTATTTATATTGACTGTCTACTTTCCACCACATGTACATATTACCTGATTTTGTCAATTCTTATGCTAACCCTCTGGGTCAGTGTTCTTCCAAACAGGGCCTTTCCAAAATTAGAGAGGTGAGAGGTGGCAGAGGCAAGATATGACCCAGGTGTGTGTCAGTCTCCTGCCTGGCCCTAAGGGACTCTGCCTCATACCAAAGCACCCAAGGAAAGCCTGAGAGCGAAGGGCCTCCATTTCCTCCCATTGCCTCCTGTTATAACTGAGAACTAAAGTCTCAATTGTGAACCAAATCTAGTTAAACTCCAGGACCAGGCTTTCAAGGGATTAGATTTTCCTTTTGATTACAGTTTCACATTCTGATTTGTCTCCCAGCAAATGGGTTAGGCGAGTCCATTTCTGCCTATTATCCAGAGCTTTATACAGTGAGGAGTGGGCGTAGGTAGACGAGGTATTTGAGATAACGATGAGTGAAAACGCTGGGTACATTTTGGGTAGGATAGATAGAACTGTACCAAATATGAGGTGTCAGAGAAGTACCTGACACTCGTTTAACGCTTGCAAAATTATCAAATGAAGGCACAGCTAGAGTTTGTTTTACAGTTACTCTCTAAAAATAAATCTATTGTTCCCCGAAAAAGAAAAGTCTTTAGTTTCTTTTCAGATATGGAACACCGAGATTCTTTGCCCGTATTACCTCAGTGTTCAGATGTCCTTATCTTCCAAATCCCTTTTTCTGGTTTCTTAACGAAAATTTTCCTCCTGCTAGGTTAGCCAGATACCTCTAGTTTTTTAAGTGTTCCTTTAAAACAGGAGATTCTAAGCAGCCACGATTAGTTGTGAATCTACATTATATGACATGATTGTTCAATGTGTTTCTACAGTTTGCTTTTTTTGGGGGGAGGGGATTAAAAACTACAGTCCAATCCTGCCTTTAGGTTAAGTCTGCTGTGTCTTCGTTTGTACGCATTAGCATCCCTAAGTGGTCTGGATGCCTGCATGGCAGGTGTAAAAAGACAATGGGAAAAGTTGGAACCACTTTCCCTGCCCTTCATTAAACTTTCTCTTGAGCTGTGTGTGGCACCACAGGTAATGAGTTCCATCTGTGTGTCACCGTCTTCACCTACAGAGAAAGAGCATTCAAATGTTCTGAGTCAGGAACTATCTTCAGAGAATATGTAAAAATGTGTAGCTAAAAAAAATTAAGAAGCTTATTTTTGGAGCCCGGCGGCACTCCCCATTTCCTGTCACCTTACCTCATTCTCCACTAAATGAAGCCCTTCAGAGGAACTAATAAAGAAAGCCATCCAGCTAAGTAGCTCATAATCAAAATCCAAAATAAAGGCTCTTAATATGATTTTCTCCAACTTACCTTTATTTAGTGTGTGATTGGGTCAGAGATCTTTATAATGAGGAAACTAAATCCATTTAGAATTTTTACATGCACCATTAGAATCACAGAATTTAGAGCTGGAAGAGCAAAAGCTGATAAAACTTAAAAGGCAGTCACTCTTTTACCGTGAGGTAAAGCAGCAGCAGGGATTGCCCTTGGGGAACACTCAAGGTCATGTAGGTGACTCCAGCTTGAGTTAAGACACAGAAAGAAATTAATGTAAGACAACATAAAGGTGATTGATATTAGAAAGAAAAACATTTGGGCCAAAACACTGGAATGAAATGTATTGCGAATAAGCTGTGGCAAACTAGTTTTCTGATTTCCCCAAACACTGTCTAGGAGGAAATTTGCTTAAATTACAAAAGATATTTGGGTCAAATAGAAGAGTAGCAGCAACTTGGCACTGCGGTAGAGTTTGGGGGACTTTTTGACTATGGAGTCTGAAGTGTTTTCTTAGAGATTGCTTCATGCGCTTACGCAGCATTGTAATGAAGATGCAATTATCCTTGTCTTACAGATGGAGAAAGTAAAACACACAGAAGTGTTATGACTTCCCTGGTATCAAAAAGGCTTTAAAAGAGTCTCAGAACTGGAATTCAAGTAGCTAGGTTTTTAGTTTAATACTTTTAGTCCTTAGATTTCAATGTTTCCTGACCTTGGGCCTTGCACAATACCTGAATGTATTATTAAAGCACTCTGTAAAAACTTCCCTGAGGATCTCCAGGAACAATCCACACTGTTGTTTTGCTTTTGGTGCAATCCTACTTAGAAAGTGGAGGAACAGTATTTTTCTGCATTTTAAGGGCTGAATCTTTCTATCTCAAAATAGGTCAACAAAGAGTATGCAATTTGCCAATATTGGAAGCATTTCAAATCACCCACAGTGGACTCGAACTTCTGGAATAATGGTTTTACATTGGCCTGATTCAATTTTATTTTCTCAAATGGCTATAAGGCCCACCATCTAAAATTGGGTTTATATGGTACCAGTAGAAAAGAGTCTATTGCAAAATCTCTTTAATCTGATTGTTCAAGCACCGAATAACTTCTAGATCAGTGCTTATTTTGTGTGTTATGTATGCATTACATCTTATCAGGATTGAAACATGAACTGATCCGGACAGATCATATTAATGGAAATCAAAGATTGGGCAGATCTCAGGATCAAAGGATCTTGGAGGTCATCTGTATCAATCCAACCCCTAACTCTGGCTCTATATTATAATCTGGGAAGTTTTAAAAAAACATATTTCCAGAGTTTCGTCCTGTACAAACTGAATTTGGTCTGAGGAAGAGAGATTATATCAGTAGTTTTTTTAAAGTTCTCCAGGTAATTTAATATTCAGGCAGGTTTGAAAGACATAATTATAGGAACTCTGCCAAGTTGAGGGGAGGGGGGAAGGAACAATCTAACTTTTAACGGAAAAACCAGTATCCTGTGGGCCGGTGAAGTATAAAGGGTCCTCAAACAATCTGCTGCTCCTGGAGGGAGAGATCGTAGGAGTCTCAGACCATCAGAGTTTGGAAATTATACCCTCAATCCCTGAATCTTGGCATTTGAAAACTGACAATTTTACTTAAAATAAAAAGTAGCCGTAGTTCTAGAGGTGCCTTGGTGTCTTGGCCGGTTAAGAATCTGATTCTTGATTCTGACTCAGGTCGCGATCTCAGGGTCATGAGACGGAGCCCTGCATCAGGCTCTGTGCTCGGAGGGAGGTCTGCTTGAGATTCTCTCTGTCCCACCCCACCGCTCTCTCCCTCCCTCTCTCTCTCAAATAAATAAATAACACCTTTTTAAAAAAATAGCTATAACTCTGTTAGAAAATAGTGTTTTTTTGTTTTTTTACAAAATTATAGTCCAATGCAACATTACACAAAGTAAAATTTATTGAAGAAGGTCAAGAAGCACACACGAAATATACCATTTATAAAGAGCATCATTGTAGTCCTGGCGGCTGAAAATAAGCCCTTATTTCAGTCAGAACCGATGTTTGAGTTAACATAGACACATGTGATTCCACATAGAAATATTTATAGGTAAGTAAATATATACGCATAATATTTTCTCGTTCTGTCACCTGAAAGGTCTTGGAAGCAGTGATATCCTAATTTCAGTGAGTATGCCTTGCATCAAAAACTTGTGGAGCCAGAAAGTAAGAACTAAAGACCAACAAACAAAATTCAGAATAAAACGTTGGTTAGAAATATGTCAAAGAGATACAAGAGCCAACTAATGGCCAAAAAGAGCTCACTAGTGGCCAAAGCGAGAACTATTTGAATAACAAAATAAGTCAAATGGTATTGAATCATAACCCATAGCAGATGTTCATGAGTCCATTAGTTGTAAATAAATGATGGAATAAATAAATAAATGGAGGAAAAGAAACAAATCTCCAGTACAGAATAATTCCAAATAACTACTATAAATGTTTTCTGCTTTTAAGGAGAAAGGACATAACCCCCACTCCGTAAGTGTGGGCTATGTGTAGTGAATTTCTTTCAAATAATATAGTATAGAAAGAGGGAAACAAAGTTAAGCTTATAGGAAGAAAATGGACAAACACTACCTCAAGTTGGATGATGAGGGTTATCATCAACGATAAGTTATATCCATAGCTTGGGTGGCTCAGTCGGTTAAACGTCTGCCTTCAGCTCAGATCATCATCTCAGGGTCTTGGAGTCAAGCCCCGCATTGGGCTCCCTGGTCAGAGGGGAGCCTCCTTCTCCCTCTCTTTGTGCCTCCCTCTCCAGCTCATGCTCTCTCTACATATCTCAAATAAATAAATAAAATATTTTTTAAAAATAGTATGTACCCTTGATATGATATGAGGAAAATGGCACTTTACCTCTTTGGTCTTCCTCCCAGAAAAATATCTCCTCCACCTCCCAGAAATGAAACATGAGAAAATACCAGACATCCCAATTGAAGGACATTCTACAAAATACCTGACAATACTCTGCAAAATGATCCATGTCATCAAAAACAAGAAAGCCTGAGAAACTGTTACAACAAGGAGGAATGTCAGGGGACATGACAAATAAATGTAATTAAGTATTCTGGATGGGATCCTGAAACAGAAAAAGAACATTAGATAATAACTAAGGACACCCAAATAAAGTATTAATGTTAGCTAATAATAATGTAGCAATTCATTGTTCATTAGTGGTGACAAATGTACCATTCTGATGTGAGACGTTCATAATCGGAGAAACCGAGTGTGGGGCATATGGGAACTCTTGCACAGTTTCCACCATAATTTGCAACTCTAAATCTGTTCTAAAATAAAAGGTTTATTTAAAAAAATAATAGTCTTTCCTCCCTAATGAAAAAAATGGATTACTAAAAAATGGATTGCTGTTCTTTGTTCTTGCACACAATTATACACGGTTCCTATCATAGAAAGTAAAGGTCACCATGGTCTCTATTTGGAGTTGCCTTGATATTATCAGTAATTTTAAAATCTAAGCAGTGAGAAATTTTTCCATATTAAATGTGGAGCCAGCCATTACAAATATTATCTATGCCATAATAGTTTCACATTACTGCGGGCTAGTTACATATTCTATGGAGCATAATTCAGATTTTCAAGATAGAAAATCTCCAAACATTGTTCTCCCACTAGTAATGAAGCCTATATTTTTTCATGGTCACTAGCTTTGCCAAGCTATTTTTCTCTTGGATATTCTCATGGATTTTCTCCCCCCAACAGTGGCGGCTGTTCAAACTTACATAATAGAATTGTCACACTTTATAAACTGTGTTGAATATTCTGATCCCTTTCATTTGAAGAGGTCCTCTATTTCATGCCCAACTAGCTTTGAGGTCCTTCCGAGATAATCAAGTAGTCATTGGCACCTTGCATGTAATATCCACTGCTGCGTGAAGAGTCCATAAATTCAATTCTCTGTGCAAAAGCCATGGAAAACAGAGCCTTCCAGCTTAAATCACTGGCAAGCTACTCTATTAGATTTCTGAGGCTGACCCTGATAAACAAAATTTTGGAGGAAATCTTCTCTTATTGATTGCACAGTATCAGGTGGCTTAGATGTAAATTTCAACAACTGCATTCTCCGCAGAGTAATGTTATACACTGGTTTTTCAGGCTACTTTTTATTATATTGATGCTATTTTAGTGGCTCTTCTCCCTCAGTGATTTGTGATCACAATCCCTGCAGCCGTAGAGAGGCTGTTGTCCTGATTCAGTGTGATAATATGATCTACTTTGAGAATTCAGTCCACGCTATTATTCCTGCTACACATCAGATAGTGAGTTGCGGTTGTACATCCTAAACTAGTTACAAGTTAGAACTCTATCTAACTAGTATAGATTGCCATGTATTTATAGCTGACCTGAGGCACTTTCAGACACAGGTGACTCTCTTTAACTTTCTCTAATTGAAGTCTTTTCATGTTCTCCTGAAAAGAAATCTTACAGACTCAACTTCATCACTATCATGAACATTATGTGTAAATCTCACCCCAAACCCTGGAGTGTTCTTGCAAAATACTTCAGTTAGAAATATATTTTTAAATATATATTTCTACTTTATCAGAGCCATACATCTTCCCTTATCAGTATCAAAGCACAACAGCAGGAGAAAAAATGTCGTCCTTCTCATCTTTTCTTTTTTATAACGATGCAAGACTGTATGGCATCACTAAAGTAGCCTAAGCAAACTCTAAACTGAACAAAACTTCAGATTCTCTGAGGACTAAATGAAAATAAGCATAGGTGATACACATATATGTATACATATAAGTACAAATTCCTGTATGTTCATAGCTAATGCATACAAACATATGCAAATTCCAGAGAATTCATATAAAGCAGACACTTAATTTTTTTACTTTTTATTTTCAACAGACCCATTTAAACTTAATGACATGGACGCATTTTAAATTAAAGGATGAATAGAAGAAAGATTTCAAATTGAAAAAAAAGGGGGGATTTGTATGTTGACTCCTTCCTTCTCATCAAACAATGCTGTCTTTATTCTGATAGCGGTAGAATTTCTAATCAACATTTTTCAGTATTTTTTATTCCTTTATCAATCTCAGACTTAGTCCTTATCCCCATCAGGACCATAAACAATGTCAGTAAAAAGCAGTTTTCACTTATACTTAGTGGGGACACTATTTTTATAAATTAACCATTTCTGTTATCTTAAATAATTAACAGTATATAAAACATACACAAAACATAGTAACAGTCTCATATTATCCTAAATTTTCAATAAGTTCTAATATTTTTGTACAAAGATAACCTTGGTCACACTGACACAATATAAAACATTTGTATTTATTAATGATCTAAACAATGATTAGTTCATTGCTCATCTGAATACAGATGTCTTTCTACATTCTACCTTTCTACCTTCTTCATCACTTTAGGCTAGAGAGAGCTTTGAACTTATTAAGCTTTCATTCCTTTTTTCATTCAACAAATATATATTGATCACCTTGGCCATGCCAGGCACTGTACTAGACATTAATTACTTCAGTGGTAGACAAGAAGAGGCACAGATTCTGCTTTAATGTATCTTGCATTGAAATAAAGAACATGTACCTATGTGACCTTGAGCAAGTGTCTAAATGTAGTTTTGCTATAACTTCTTCATTTGTTAATAAGAGATTATGACTAATATCCTAACGTTGAACTTAAATGAGAAACCAAATATAAAAGTGAATTGCAAACTATAAAATATACAGAAAACTGATTTATAATTGAGTGTATTCAAAAGAAAGAAGTATTTACAGATGCTATGAAGATAGAATGAGAAGAAGACAGAAATATTTGGTATTTCCCAAAGAATTTCAGGTATAATGAAGTAATTTATCATACTTATAAAATAAAAATACTTTCCATGCAGTTAGATTTGTAGAATGGAAACTTTATTCATGACAAAACCCACCGATCTATAAGCATCAAAAAATGTCAAGGATGAGTTTATTCAGTTCTTTATAGCTCCACTGAATGTCAGAGAAAATCCTCTTTGCTTCCAGCAGAGTGAGGGAAAAATTAACCATTTGTAATACACCAGAGCATTCTATTTTCTTAAGACCTGTCCTCAGAAGAAACTGTTTTACCAGAGCCTTAAACTGCTCATATTTTACCATAGTCTAACCTACCCTGGGGAAGGGAAATACCCCCATTCCGGCCCACTCTAGCTGTCTTGTTCCATCTAAGGGGAGAGGGGAGGAACGAGAAGCATTGGTGAAGGTCACAGTCCCGGGCCCAGGCTCACAAAAAAGACTTAGATTTAATCATAGGACTGAAGTATACCTCCTCTCCTCCTACACCTTATCACCACAATACTAAAAGCCATTTACTACAGTTCCTTTAAGGACATCATGTGTACCTTTCTACAAGAAATTACAAAGCATACAAAAAAAGAAAAAACACTATTTGAAAAGACTGAATGAGCATCAGAATGCCAGCAATAATACAGGGATGAAAGGAAGGAATTAGGATTATTTTGTTATTATAAGGTATTTGGACCACCCATGAAACAATATAGTGTTCCTTAAAAGTGGACATTGATTAGTTGTAACTGTATATTGCAAACTCTAGAGGCTAAAAAAAGAAGTAGAATTGATATACTAAGAAAAAGGAGAAAATGGAATCATGTAAAATGCTCGGTTAGAACCGCAAAAGGCTGAGAAAGTGTGGAAGACAAAAATAGTAACAAAGAACTAGGACAACAAACAGAAAACAGTAACAAATNTGGAATCATGTAAAATGCTCGGTTAGAACCGCAAAAGGCTGAGAAAGTGTGGAAGACAAAAATAGTAACAAAGAACTAGGACAACAAACAGAAAACAGTAACAAAGTAGAAACTAATCCAACTACATCAACAATCACTTTAATTATCAGTGGTCTAAATATATCAATTTAAAGACAGATTGTCAGAGTGGATCAAGAAACAATTCCAAACTATATGTTGTCTCAAAAAACCCACTTTAATAAAAGACACATACTGATTACAATTAAAGGAATAGAGAAAGATATACCATGGTAGCACCAATTAAAAGAAAGGAGTATCTACATTAATTTCAGACAAAGCAGGTTTCAGAGCAGAGAAAGTTGTCAGATAAAGAAGGCAATTACATAATGATGAAGAGGTCAATACTCTAAGACATAACAATCCTTAATGTACATGCATCTAACAACAGAGTGTCAAAATATGTCAGGCAAAAACTGGTGAAACTGCAAGAAGAAATAGATGAATCTACCATTATAATTGAAGACTTTAAGACCCTTCTATCAGAAATAGATAGTTCCAGCATGCAGAAAATCAGTAAGGACATAATTGAATTCAAGATCACCATCAATCAACGAATGTAATTGACATCTACAACCTACTTCATCCAACAAAAGCAGATTATACATTATTCTCAAGAACATGTGAAATACTCACCAAGATAGAGCACTTTTGGACCATAAAAGACAACTTAACAAATTAAAAAAAAAAAGATATAATACTATTTCTGCCTAGGACCACAACAGAATTAAGCTGGAAATCAGTAATAGATAAATTGCTGGAAAATCCCAAAATACTTGGACATTAAATATAACACTTCTAAATGGCGCATGAGTCAAAAAAGAAATTCAAGAGATATTTTAAATATTTTTAACTATATGAAAATGAAAACACAACTTATCAAAATTTATGGGATGCAGAAAAGCAGTGCTTAGAAGGCAATTTATACCACAGAGTTCATACACTAGAAAAGAAGAAATGTCTGGAGTCAATGTTCTAAGCTTCGATTTTAGAAAATAGAAAAAGAAGTTAAATCCAAAGTAAGGAGAAATCAGTGAATTTGAAAACAAAAAAATCAGTAGAGAAAATCAACATTACCAAAAGCTGGTTCTTTGAAAAAATGAATAAAATTGATAAGCCTCTAGTCAGACCAGCTATGAAAAAAAAAGAGAAAAGACACAAATTGCTAATACCAGAAATGAAAGTAAAGATATCATTACAAACTTCATAAACATTAAAAGGATAATAAAAGAATATTGGGAATAATTCTTTGTTCATGGGTAAGAATATTCAATACTGGAGAGGTATCAGTCCTTCCCAATTTAATCTATAGTTTAATAGAATTACAGTGAAAAACTAAGCAAGTTATTTTGTAGATATTGACAAATTGATTCTAACTTTTATGTAGACAGACAAAAGACCCAGTATAGGCAAATCATTACTGAAGGAGAGAAACAAGTCGAAGACTGGGATTATCTGATTTCAAGACCTATTATATAACAATAGTAATAAAGACAAGTGTGATAGTGGTAAAAGAACAGACAAACAGACCAATAACAGAATAAAGAGCCTGAAGATAGACCCACAAAAATATAGTCAACTAATCTTTGACAAAGAAACAAAGACAAAACAATTCTATTAAATATATATTTATATATAATATATAACTTAATATATTATAGATGTTTATATTAATAAATAAAGTTTATTCAATAAAAATATGGTAATAAACATGAGTCCTAGTTTCAGTAGTAACTACAAATGAAAAATACTAACCAGATAGAATTGCTAAGGTATCTATTTTAATATCAGGTAAAATAGAACATAAGGCAAAGAAATCATAAGTTATTAGAGAAATATAAACTGAAAAAGGAAAAAAATTTGAGAGAATATATCACACATGCAAATATATACATTTACAATATAGCTTTAACATCGAAGCAACAATTTATAAGATTATGTAGAAAAAATGAAAACAACTATAATTATAATTTTAATATCCTATTTAAGAAGTGAATATACCTTGCAATCAAAACAAAGCAAATTATTGGAAAAGTAAAAGATATAAAAATTTATAAATTTTAATTGTATATATATGTAAGTGCATACATGAATATATATGGATATATATGTTTTATATACATAAAACACCTTCTCACACAAAAAACATACAGTGCAAATAACTTTTTGAGCATACCTGGAAAATAAACTCTACACTAAGCCAAGTTATAAAGCGTAATGGAATTAGAACTCAATGGTAAAAATTAATTTTGTTACATGTGGTATCTGAAAATAAGAAATAATAACCCTACATAACCTTCAGCTAAAGAACGTTTCCTTAAAAAATTACAGAACACTTAACACTTAATGACAAAAAAGCACTAAATAAAATTTAGAGGATATAGCTAAGGCAATTCTTAGTAGGAATTTTGTATATGTTTATCAAGGAAATAAAGACTGAAAATAAATCAGCAAGAATAATGAAAAGTAAGAAACTAAACCTAGGAAAGGCAGAAAAAGTAATTTTAAGATTTTTATTTATTTATTTGACAGAGAGAGATCACAAGTAGGCAGAGAGGCAGGCAGAGAGAGAGGGGGAAGAAGGCCCTCCGCTGAGCAGAGAGTCTGATGTGGACTCGATCCCAGGACCCTGAGATCATGACCAGAGTCCAAGGCAGAGGCTTAACCCACTGAGCCACCCAGGCGCCCCAGAAAAAGTAATTTTAGAAAGGCAAGACAATAAAAGTTGATTATCAGAAACGAAGCTGATTCTTTGCAAAGACACATACTCCAGACAAAGGAATAAAAAAACTGATCACCAAAAAGCAAACAACGAATAAAACAAACAAACAAAAAGCCAGAGGACAAGGGATAGAAATTAATGATAAAAAGAAGAGTTACAAAATATTGTTATGAACATCTCCATGTCAAAAAATCTTAAGACTATGCAATGTGTGTGAATTTTGGAAAAAATAGAGTTGCTTTGTAACAATAGAAACAATAAATAAAAAATTCTGCAATAATGCAAATTTCAAGCTGTAACACAGCAACCATTATTCCTTAAGGTCATATCAATTCTAAAATGAGGCCTCCAAATTTATCCATGTATTCTTATTTAGAAAATATGTTTTCACTACTATTAGATAATTTGTGGGAAAAATTCAAATGTGTTTATTAGTAAAAATCAGGATTGAGTCACTTGAACTCATTTTACCATGTGTTTTCTAAAGACAGGAACCATGATTTGTGCATGTCTGTGTTGTTAGTGTCCAGTTTAACAATATCTCTCGGGAAGCCTGGGTGGCTCAGTGGGTTAAAGCCTCTGCCTTTGGCTCAGGTCATGATTTCAGAGTCCTGGGATCGAGGCCCTCATCGGGCTCTCTGCTGAGCTGGAAGCCTGCTTCTCCCTCTCTCACTCCCCCTGCTTGTGTTCCCTCTCTCGCTATGTCTCTGTGTCGAATAAATAAATAAAATCTTAAAAAAAACCACCCCCTTTTCACCAAAAATAAATAAATAAATAATAATAAAGTTTGTTCATTCATACAGTCTAGAGTAGATTCTGACTAGTAACCCTTCAGCCACATAAATTGAGGAAAGAGCATGGTGATCCTGGAAACTGGGTTGAGGAGCTTCTTTAATAAGACTATATTTCAAATTCTGGATCTCTAGGTACTGGGATTCACATTCTGCAATATATCTAGTTAAAATGAACATAATCTGGGGCTCCTGGTGGCTTGGTTGGTTAAGTGTCTGCCTTTGGCAGCTATCATGGTCTCAGGGTCATGAGATGGAGGCCCTGTCAGAGTTTGCTTGAGATTCTCTCCCTCACTCTCTCTCTCTGCACCTTCCCCCATTCATACACTCTAAATAAATAAATACTTACATAAATAAACAAAATCTTTAAAAATATAGATGCAAATAATCCTCAATGTTAAGTTATGCTGATTATGCTTACATCATATCCGAAGTCCACAAAATATTAACATCAAATTTTAAAATTTTACAAACAAATAATGACTTTTACAGGAAGAGATTTTATTTATGTGAAATGCTTTATTTCTACATAACACCGGAAAAGTAGGCCATTGTTTTTTACTCTGGAGCTGACTAAATCTCAAGCTCTTCAATTATGTAAAATTAACCATCAGGATTTTAAATGCACTCAATTCTCTGAGGCCTTAAGACAAATAAACATTTGCTTTACTTATCTGATCATCTGTCTTCCCCACTAGAAGGATGGGATTTTTTTGTCTCTGTTGTTTATTGTTATATCATCAGCACCTAAATTAATGTTGGCATGTACTAGTTGTATAATAATTTTTACTTCTGATTTATAATTCATGAAGAATAAAAGAGCATTAAGAGCAGATCTTGTGATACCAAACTGCAAAACCGGTATCAACCCCATCACACCTTTGCTATTTAACTATCTTTAGCTCATGGGGACGCCAGTCTTCCTCAGTCACAAAGCCATTCCTAAGAAAATTAATAAAACATGAATAAATAAAATGATAACTAAGGCTAATAGAATAAACAGTAATGGAGCTAATCCTAGTGGGATTTCTAGACTGTGAAATAAAAATTCTTCTCTAAGTATCCCTGGTAAAGTTTTTTACCTTGTTTTCTTCTTTGTTTTAGTTTGTGTTTCTTCACTTTAACAATAAAAAGAAAAACCTAGGCTTTCCTAATATACAGGAAAAGAAAACAAAAAAGGAATAGATGGATGCATGTTCTTTCGAACCTATGAACTTTGTACATGAGTTGCCTTGTACAAAACACATGTGCATACAAACAGAAACTCAATGTGAGTTTATATACAATAGTTTAGGGCTACTTTTTACAACACACAAAATAAAGTAGAGGATACACCGAACAATGCAACTGATTAAAATTATTATAACAGTCAAAGAAAACAACATATGGTTAAAATAATAATTATGATTTAGTAAATCCTTAAAATATGTCAGGTAACCTCATTTAATATCCATGACACTCCTGTGTATAGTTTCTTAGTGCTGGTGTGGCAAAGCGCCACAAACTAGTAGCTTAAACACCATAGATTTATTATCTACAGTTCTGTAGATTTCTGACTTGCGTTTCCCAGGTAAAAAATAAAGATATTGTCAGGGCTGTGCGCCTTTTTGGAAGCTCTTGGGGAGCATAAAATCTGGAGCTAAACGGACATAGGTTTGAAACTTGTCTACCTTTTACTAGAAGGACAGCTTCGGGTAACTTATCCACAGTAACCTCATGTGTGCAATGGAGATAATAATTCTTGTAGTAATTTTGTGACAAATAAGACATTATGTATATAGAGCATCCGCCACAATGACTGACACATAATAATTACCTACCCACGTCATGAGCTTCACTTATTATGCCAATCTGGACCAATACACCTAATTTGTGGATTTCCGTTTGTTAGCTATCTGACCTAGAATAAACCACTTTGCCTCTTCGATCCTTTTGAAAGAGGAACTAAGAAAAATCTATTTACCCTGAAGATTAAATGAGACCCTGAATATGAAATCACCTGTACACTGTTAAGATGATTCTTTAACATTACTCAGGGGCTACTGGTTTAAAGTTCAGGAATTTTTAACTCTTCAGTGGTTATTGGTGTTTCACATCTCAGAGTATCAGGGGTCAATGAGCTGTCTCGTTTTTTAATCCCAACATTGCATACCTATTAAAGCGAAACCCAAGAAACATTTCTGAGCCAAAATTCAAAAGTTTTCTCTAGGTTTCTAATGCCAATTGTCCTCCTATGTAATACACTCTAACAAAAAAAATTTCTAGGAACTGTTCTCCAAGTGCATGTCTGCAATTTCAAACAGACTAAGGCTGCCATCTGCTCCTTCTGATAAGAGACTCATCTGTCTGCTTCGAAGATAGGGAAAAGGCTCACTAAGAAAGAATAATGCTCCTCTGCAGGCCCTGCAGCCTCGCTGGGTGGCTCATGGACATGCACCAACTAATTAGGGGTCAAACCAGCATTTTTAGGCTGTATTTGGATGGGATTTGAATTCATTGTGACTGCACTCTAAACAGCACTACATACAGCTACTTGTATAATTTGGACAATGAGCCCAGCATCTCCTACCTTTTAGCAATAAGGCGTAACAAGAGAGAAGTGTGATTTGGGGAATTCACCTACCTCAATGGGTTTTATAATTTTAAAAAGCTGAAAATGAGAAGTGTTCCCACATAGACAAGGGAATATATGAATAAGAATACGAAGTAAGAATAATTATATGTAGCTTCTTACAGTAATGAAATCCCTAAAATTAAGCTTTTTCAAATAATCTAAATAGAAAGTGTCCTCCAATTAAAAATAATTAGCAGGACTTCAGTTGTTAACATGACATACTGAATTACAGAAACTCTATGTATACATACAACTCATATTATATCTACACTGGGTTTATAGTTAGAAAGTGAATTGAAGATATATGCCCGCATATGCACAGAAAATTCCTGGAGGGATACCTAGAAAAATTTGTTAATAACACACATCTACTCTGGGGAGTAGAATAAAATTTCATTTGGGTGGAAGTTTGGACAGGAGAGATTTTAAGTTTTTACCCATCAGCTTCCTATATTCTGATTATTTAAAAACCTGAATCTATATTACTTTATGTATAAAAAAAAGGCTCACCTAATTAACAAAAGAGAATTGGAAATTAAATCTAATTTGATCTAATCAGTCTAATGTTAAGGTAATTTTACACTGGAATCAAGAACAAAGTTAGTTCTCTCTCTCCTAACAGTATTACAATTGATATTGAGGGACTTCATCTAAATGATCTTCCTTTCTTATTAATGAAATCAGACCAATGTAATCAGATCTAGCCCACCTTTCTGAGTTGTGTCATGGCTAAAACCAGATTTACTGTAATGTGCTGAATTATTAGTGTTATTATGGTAATAAACTGTGGTCAAGTGTCTAGCTTCCAAGTAGTGGAGGCTATTGTGTACATAATTCAGAAGAAAATTTCCATTTGCTTGAATAATTCAGATAATGCTACCAATAAACCCAGCTATTCGTTCAAAATATAAAAATTACATTTTAAGTGAATGCTATATGCTGACAATGTTGCATAATATTTGTAGGCTGAAATAGTTATTTCGCAAGTTTTCTGGACAGAAAGTACTGGATGATCAATATTATTCTTCAAAATCCCACATTTGACATTTCTTCCACTTAGCACTCATTCCAACTCATTAGAAAAGACTAACAAAGAGTGAGAAGAACATACTTTTTCAGTCTTGGACTTTTTTTTACCTATATTTTACTCTATTTTTTCCCCATAGGCTATAACAATTGCAATTCTTGATTTGTATTCTTGAAAGTGCTCCTCCAAGCTTAAATGTAGGCTGTAAAATGGAGATAAAAGAAGACTGCACTTTTCCATTTTTTCCCTTTTCTTTCCCCTTCATTCTTTTCACCAGCTAATTCTGAGCCTATCTGGAAAGTTAGGGTGGGGAGAGTAAAAATCAGTATAAATGAGTGAATTAGTGAATGAATTAATTAATTAAAGAATAAACCAATCCTGGAAACCTTGGTTTCATAGCTTTAGCTTCAAAGAGAGGATGAAAAGGGATATTTATCTGTTTCAAGGTGGAGAAAGACAAAGAGTAAATGTAGCTAACAGGAAAATCTTCACCAAGTTCACAGGCTCTGTGATTTTCTGAAGTTCTGTGAATGCTTAAATTCTCTTGCTCACACAACACCTATGTCACTGAGCAAGTAGTGGATGTGTGTGTTCCTTGTTAAAATATATAGGTTTTTTTTTAATTCTTAAGTTCTAGACTGCTATAGCTGTGTTATGAAGCTGAAAAAGTCATCACATTTCCAGCTGATTGTGTTTTTACAATAGTTGGATTGTTGTATGCCTCAGTAGAAAATGTCAAAATGGAATAATGGAAACAATAATGGCAGAAATGCTGTATGCAAGGAAAAGGGATCCTCTTCTTCTCCTAGGTTTTTAGAGACTTAAAGGAACAAACAACATTCTTCCCCAATAGGATATTCTTCCCTCCCAGTCAATGACAAGCTAATAATAATATAATACCTAGTATATTTCCAATACCTCTACCCCAAGGAGGCCACAGCACTTTGCAGATATTAGCTCATAAATCTCCAGCTTTCTGTGAGCTTTGGAGGAACCATGTATTATTAAAGTCACTGTATACTTAGCAGAACCCAGGGCACAGAGAGGGAATATATATTCCAAGAAGAACAGCAAGATGGCTATTGGACTTAAGCTTCCTCTTGTTGAGCCTGTGCTACTATTTGTTGGGGGTTTGTTTTCATAGTGACCAAATTAACTATTATTGTGCTCCTATGATCTGTGAAACAGCAGCATCAGCATCACCTAGATACTTACTAGAAATTAGAATCCTTACGACCACATCAGACACACTGAACCATAATCTGCATTTTGCCAAGGTACTCAAATGATCTGTATGCTCACAGAAATTGGAGAAGAGACTAGTGCATTAAAAATGCCCACCAACTTTTTGTTTGTTTCTTTTTTGGAAGTACTCGGTAGCTATTGACCAAACTCATTTCCCTTTCCTTCTCAGCATACTGCTAGATTACACTTTCTACTTTTCCCCTGAAGTTAGGTGTGACCATGTAATTGAGATTTGGCTAATCAAATATGAGTGGAAGTTACAATATTTCTTCCAGTCTTAGTCCCCATGATTCTATGCATTTTCTCTGATTCTTTCAACCTACAGAGTAACTGGGGAAATGGTGGGTGTACTGAGGTTTAACATAGCCTTCTGTATCTTGATCCCTTAATGACCCTATGGAGTAGAGGCTCCATGACCTCCCCCCACCCCTGCCACATCCTTGGGCTGTGTGTGAGGGAGTGCAGATGTTCTGGTATTTAGTTGTTGAGTTTAGGGTTTCTGTTAGAGGGGGTAGTATTAGTATAACATTGTAAACATTTTGAAAGGGTCATTATTAATTTTTAAAACCAATGACCTGAATTGTGATACAATTAAAAGAATGGTAGATAACTAATATTGAGATATTTGGGCCCTTTTAGCTGAAGGAGTATAGAATCAATTCCTCAATTTTATGGCATATTTCCCTTTCTTCATATCTTCCTTATTCATCTCTCTTTAAAATCTATTATTTATAGCCTCTAAGATTCTAGAATTCTTTACATTGCTTAATTATTCTCATTTTCAAAGCCAGGGAAAATTTAGAGAACAATTACAATAGTTCCAATTTTGTAGATGTACAATGCCCCTTGATCTGTATTATTACTTATGTATGGTACCAGGGGGACTGGGGCAATTTATAAGCATATTAGCATCCCTCATTCATTTTTCTTTTTGGAAATATGTTTAGTAATTCATGTATCTATTCAGAACGTTTGTTTATTTAGTCTTTATTATAAGTAAGCTACTTGTGGAAAAATTAGAAATCCCCACTGGTGGAAGAATTACCTCTTCTGATTGATGGAGTTTTAATAAACAACTTATAATTGGCTCTCTGATTTCTTGTTATGACTGGTCTTCTTAAACACACCACACTTACAGACATAGATACAAGCTCAGTTTCTGTTTCAAGTGGAACTCTGCATTCATGTGGAGAAAATGACCTAAAATGGAGCATCATTACATACCTTTTTAGAAATATTTCTCTGCAGAATAAAATCATAAAATGGGCATTGTCTGATTAGGTCTCACACAGCTCAAGCCATTTGCCAGCCATTCACTAGAGACAACCATTTATTAACAAATTTGAATACTTATTGCAAAGAAAGGAAATAAAACCTAAGAAAAAAACTAAACATTTTAAAATAAAAATTAGATTTTTGAAGAAAAGAGTAAAAGCAAATGCTAGTTTCTTTCACATTGTTTTACTTATGAAATATTCATAAATTGAAACATATAAAAATCAGTGTTGATTAATGGCCATAATTAATGTAAAGTGATTTGCTTATGATATTTAAGCTAAATTCATTTGCAACTAATAAGAAAACAAGACTATTTTGAACATTTTGAGGTGAATTATTTTTTAATACTATGTGGGTTGATCAAATGTTTTCTTTGAATGTTTAATGTAATTTAAATTCTTGTGCAAAGATTTTGAAAAGAATAATAAGGGCTATTGTTTTTTAAAATCTACAAGTTGTTCATATACATCTCTTTTATTACTTATCCTGTTTCCTTTTATAGCTGAGAATACTTAAACACGTCATACCAGCAGCTCCTTTCCCTTTTTCCTTTCTGCACACCTATCAGATTTCTGCAAAGAACAGACACAAATCAAGCCATCCTCTTCAGAGACCCAGAACCTGCTTCTTCAGGCTCATTGCTATTCTCCGTGGGGACCCGCCATTATTGCTTCAACTGTCTGTGATTTCAGGAGCACCCTGCTCAGGGACATGGAGGATCTGGCCTGAACAAGGATTTTTCTCTAGCACTTGCTACTTCTCACCCCTCTGCTCTCCCCAACCCCATCCATGAGTCATTCTTAAAGTTTTGATTTGTGGAACTTGATACCCATCCCACTAGAAAACTGAATATTTTTTTTACAAATATACAGTTCTCATGAGAGTTTTAGTAGGACCTCCAACAACTTAAGGTATTTTCATTGATCTCTGGTTTAAAAACTGTTTTAAATGGTTTTACATGTAAGTCTTGCTTTTTTGCTTCCTTCTTGGATCGGAATGAATACTTGTAGCACTATCTTCACCAACATATAAATTCTAATGATTTGGTAGGACTAGGAACAAGCTACTCCAAGGTAGAACAGATTTGAGAATGATTTCCAGGTTTGAATTTTGTCAAAAATAGCCACATTGTCTATTTAAAGCCAGCAACCCACAAAGCTGATCATATTTTATCCACTCTTTGGCCGGGACCTTTAATCCTTCCCTAATATTAAGCTAACCACAGTTATGGAAAGTGTTCTAAGATGCTGTCCCACTTCTTATATCTTTTTGGTTTTGGTAAATTATAAGGGGGAGGGAAGCAGGAAAAATAAACAAATATATACTTTTAAAAGAGCAATGCATTTTTGTTTATGCTGTTGGAACAAAATATTCTCCTTAAGAGGAAACTTAAGAAACTTTAATCAGGATTTTGGAACTTAAACCCAATGCTGCAACAGCTCTTGATGGTTTGCACTGAAGACGGACTTTGTTGTTGACCTCCTTCAGCAAGACATTACAAGTAAATAATTCTCTTTGTTCATTCTTCAAATGTGGGGAAACATCAGGGAAAAATTAGAGTAGAAAGTACCATTCTTCTCTTCTCCAAGAAGCTGAATAGACATTTGTGTTTGTCATGTTTAGGTTTTGACAGAGCTATCCTCAAGGAAGAAAAATAAGTATTTGTGAGTTTCCAAGGGGAGAAACATTTGTAATGGGCAATCAAACACAGTTGTTTAGGAAGAAACCACTAAAGAATGGGATAAATCCTTTTGTAACTGAGAGCCAAAAAGAGGATGACAGGAGTCCTGGAAGAGAATTTTGGAAGAAACATGAGAAGGATCTGGCTCCAGGGGCAGCCAGTTTTCTGAGCCACATCCCAATACAGGTTCCAGGCTTGGTTCCTAACCCAGAAGGGCCTGGAGGCAGTAGACTGGGGGAAAACCCATTTGAGGAGTGCCATTTGATCATGCATGCTAAAAGAGCCCTCCTAGACCACATCCTCCCCTGCCCCACCATGTAAGGACGCTTATCAGTATTTCCTCATTTTAGTGTCATCACTCCTCTTATTAGCATGTAAAGATATTTCCCCCAAAAAATTATTCCAAAATATCTGAAAACCTAAGAGACTACTGGAAATGTAAAGGTTTAGGAAGAAGTCTAATTATCTAAAATTCATGGACAGAATTTGGTAAATTAATAAATCTTGGTCTGGCAACTAAGAGGAATAGATACATCTATTACATGTACTATGTTTTAAGAAACATCCTAGTGTTATTTGTACTAGTATTTCTAATTCAAATGAATGTATTGAGTAAATAAGTGTGTTGAATTCATTGTATGTGATAGGCGTGTACTATTTCTAATTCTGGCAACAACTCTGAGGTAGTTATTATCATCCTCATGCAACAGTTGAAGAACTTGGAATCCCTAAATTTAATTAATTTGCCCAAGATCAAGCAGCATAAAGCTGAAAAGTTGTGATTTAAATTGAGGTATATGTGAAATGCATATTTGTACAGAGTTAGATCCTTATATGTTATATTAATTTTTTACCTTTAGATGAAGCACCTACTCAAGTTATTTTAAAATAAGATTATCATTTTTGATGGTTTTATAGACTTTAATCCTCATCAGATATTATTCTTAACATTGACCAATCTGAGTAATCTGCTTATTACCTGGCTATTTTGTTCTATTAGTCATTCCAGCAGACTGTACCTAAATATGATCTAGCTTTATGTAATGTTTAAGAATTAAACTCTTTGGAATGCCTGGGTGGCTCAGTCAGTTAAGCATCTGCCTTCAGCTCAGGTCATGATCCCAGGGTCCTGGGTTCAAGTCTTGCATCAGACCCCTTGCTCAGCAGGGAGTCTGCTTCTCCCTCTGCCTGCCACTCCCCATGCTTGTATTCTCTCTCTACGTGTCTCTGTTTCTCTCTCTCTGACAAATAAATAAATAAAATCTTCTGAAAAAAGAATTAAATTCTTTGCCTTCCCCATTCCTTGTAAGGACTCTTTAAAAAGATATAAAGATATTCTCAGAGCATTATTAGCATATGACAAGAGTTGAAGCAATCTCCTCGCATAGATTTATAGTAGATGTCTTATGGCCATCTCCTACAGGACAAGAGCTTCCAAATATCATCATAATACTAAATTTCAGAGCCTGAATATTTTTAACTTAATGAATCATCTACAGTCTGAAGCCATCCACCCTTCCCACCCCCATTACTCATGACTATGTCTTTTACCTTGCCAAATGACCAGAACTAATTCATTGCAGAAATCTTTGACTCCAATATCCCATTCTTTAACTACACCTTCAGTTGCACAACTATATTACCTCCAATAAACCTGTTCATCATATCAGAAATTTCCAGGCTCTAGATTGCCTGGTTTTTAATCCGAGTCTAATACAGCCACCTGGGTCTTTTTTCTCTCTTCCCCATAATAGAACCTGTGATTGAGCATCTGAACTATATTTGCAACAGTACCGTTTCTTACAGCTCTATGTTTCATTTGTGCCTAGTCGGCAAAACTCCACCCTTGGGTCCTTGAGATCAATAATACAATCCCCCCCTTTTTTTGATTAACTATCCTCAGGTTACTGAATACTAGCATATAGATTAGACCTGAACTCACATAGAGATTAGCACCAGTAAAATTGCAGGGTGTTTTAGTCATTTCCCTTTCAGTCAGTTAGTCATTTTCCTTATTCTTATTTACCTAACTTTGTCATTTCTTTCAAGTATTCCAGAAATTCCCCTCTCCCTGAAAGTTATTTAGACCTCCACCAATTTCACTTTTAGCAAACAACATAAAAATTAAAATCTTTCTGATTTTCTTCCTTTCTAAGTTAAAAAAATCCATATAATCATCATCCTTACCCCACATCTAGTTGAAAATGTAAGAGAATAATGCAACCTGCCTCATAATAACATGGTTCATTTGCCAGAGGCTTTGACATCAAGACCTCCCATCTTTTGCTTTTTTTTCAGAGCTTTGTTCCATCAGTCTTATCACTCTCCAGCTGTTCCTTTTGCAACCTATATACATATCCAAATCTCGATTTCATCTTCAAAAAATCTCTGTTAACCCTGTCCTCTTTATACTCCTGAACAATAATTTTTTGTCTCCATACAAATGTATAATAGAAGCAACCACATGCACTATTGCTACATTCTCACCTCATTTCCACTCAGTGAATTCCAGTAACCCAGCTTTTATGACAACCACACAACCAAAGCAGCACTTTTTGAGGTCACAAGGGATGTTGATTCCCATACTCCATAAACACATGTAACACACTTAACTCGGCTAGACCTTGGTAACTGCATTTTCTCCATGGTCAATGCCTTCTAAATATTGTTTATATCCTCGGCTTCTATGATTTTCTGTTCTTCTGGCTTTCCTTGGACTCCTCCAATGATTCCTAGTCTGTCTCTTTTTCTAAAAATATTCTTTCATCTCTATAAATTGCTTTTTCTTCCAGTGATCTTTTACCATATAATCTTTTTATTCTATTCATGCTTCCTTACTTCTTTCATGATTTTCACTCCAACCTGTATTGGCTTCAGCTAAATTTATATATCCAGATCATATTTCTACCCTATCTTTAGATTTATACAGTAAAAGCAATTTAACATGGTGATTAAGAGAATGATCTTCAGCCAGATTTCCTATGTTTAAATTCTGGCTCTACTACTTAGCAGCTGTGTGACTCTAAACATATGACTGAACACCTCTGAGCCTCTGTTTCCTCATGTGTAACAGGGAGGAAATATTAGTCTCTGTTTTGATAGCTAAGGCATTATTTTAAATAAAATATTTTCAACAATACCTGGCATACTCCAAGTGTTATATATAAAAAACCTAATCTTAGTGATAGCATTTTCAGATGTGTGCTCTTACATGCCTCCCAACCACCTCGAATTCCATATGCTTAAGACTCATTCCATCCTCTTTCCAGTTCAGCTATTATTTGTCCACTCGTGCAAACTAGAAAGCTCGGAGTCATTCTTCTTTTCTCTCTTGAGCTCATTTCCAATGCTAATCAATTTCCAGATTTACTGTTTTTGTCTCACTGATATTGCTTGGATATGTGTTCTGTATCCACTCTTTTTCTGTTTGCCTCTTTTTTGCTTATTTTGCAAATGTATCTTTCTCTATCTGACCATCAATATCAGCATTTCTCAAGAATTGTCCTCACCCTTCTTTTCCCATCTATCCAGTAAACTTCAGCCCCAAACATAGCTTTAATCACATTCTTTATGCAGATAGCTTCCAAATTTCTTTCTAGCCAATTCTATTCTCAGCACTAGATTTATATGTTCACCAGCCTAGTTGACATAGTGATTTAGATGTCTTAAAGGTATCTCAAGTTCCTATATTAAACCCAATTCTTCCTATGGTCTCCTTGTCCATGACTGGCACCAACATTCATCAATTTCCACAAGACGGATGCTTGTTTACCACTCTTGACACTTCCTTCTTTAATCACCACAACTTCCCCCAAATCTAATCTATTATCAAGTGCTATAATTTTTCCACTAAACACTAAATATCTTTTGAATATGTCTCTTTCAGTCCACCTCCATCCCTGCCACAGCAAACAAGCTACTATCCCTTGTCAGCCAGACCACATTGGTAATTTCCTAAGAGATTTTCTTTACGTTTACTCTTTTCACTTTTCCAGTCCATTCTCCATAGTGGACTGCCTACAGCTAGGGTTCCCTAGAGCTAGAGGTCTTTGAAGCTGGTGGTGACTCTCCAAAATCCAACTCTGTTCAGTTTCTTCTCTTACTTATAATCCTTCAATGGCTTCATATTGAACTTAAGTAAAGAATAAAGCTCTTAGTATGATAAACAAAAAAACTATGTTGTCTGGCATCTACCTAACTCTTTAGGCTCATTTTGACTCTAGCACTTTTGATGATGCTCTCCACCTCACTGTCTATATGATAGCCTTGCCAACCCTTTTCACTATACCTCAGTTGTACTCTGTTCCCCCTGGCCATAGATACTTCACATTGTACACATGTGCAGGCACCACCTGTGAAACACTTCATTCCTTGTAGCATCCACAGCAGTAACCAGGTCAGTACATGCCTTGAACAGCTTCCCACAGGTGTATCTGATAGCCCCTAGGGTTGAACTTGACCTGACACCAATATATAAGTATGCCTCACTTCCTATCCAAAGCCTCTCTGGTGCTAGTGTTCGGCTTCTCAAAGAGAGCATTCTGAGATGCATTTCAGAAGGTCTCATATGAGATGCATCTAGTGAGACCAACAAGATAATGTACATTTGCTTTTTCTTCCTTTTGGCTTCACTAGTTCCTTGCTTCTGCTCCCTGGGATCACTTTTCAACAAAATATTTGCAGGTGAGCATTTGCCTCAGAAGCTTTCCTTTGGGGTAATTCTGCCAAAGACACATAGGACATTCCTTATGCTTAGCATCTTTCCCCTGCCACCTTTCCCTGGTTAATACTCAATAATACCTTGAATCTTCCTGAGAAGATCTTCTCTAGCTTAATATTGCCATTCTGTCTTCCCTTGTTGCACATTCTTAGAAGCATATTTATCTACTTAGTGTTTCAGTTGTAATTTTATATTCATCTGTGCCTGGGACCAGCAAACATTTTTTGTAAAAGGCCACTTAGTAAATGTTTTGGGCTTTCTTGACAATAGGTAGGTCAGTAGGGCCATGCCGGAGGAAAAGAGCTCCCTTGTTTCCTCTAGCTTTTGTCGTTTTCCTGGAATCCTCAGCCTTCTTTGGCTTGTAGATACATCACTCCAGACAAAAGCCACTCTTACCTGGATGTCTTCACATCACTTTTCCTCTTTGCAGCTCTATGTCCAAATTTCACTTTTTTAAAATAAGGATACCAATCATATTGGATTGGAGACCACCCTAGTAACCTCATTTAACATTTTAACACCTCATGATCACCCTTTATTTCCAAACAAGGTCACAGTCTGAGGTATGGGGGGTTAGAATTTAACATATCTTGGGGGGGTCATAATTTAGCCCCTAACAAAGCTAAAGTCCAAATTCAACCTAAGAGCTATTGTTTGCCAGTTCCTGATCTATGTGATTACTTTGTTAAAATCTGTCTTCCTTACAACACTATAAATTTCATGGGAATAGGAAATATGTCTTGTTTTGTTTAACTTTGTATTCCCAGGATTTCAGATATTTCCTGATATAAAGAAAATGCTCAAAAAAATTAGCTTAAAAAAAGATATAATTGGCAGAATTCAGTCTCAAAAATTCATTCTAGATTATTAATGAGGCACGCTAAACATTCTCTTTTTATATTCTACTTTCTCTAAAATCCACCCTCCATGAAACAGATAAAATTAACTATCTTGCATGCCAAATTAACAAATTATCTTCCCTACATAAAAAATTTGAGTTATTTTCTATATCTGTGGATACACTGTAAAATTCTTAAGATGACTATGGGCTACGTGTTTAGCTAGCCTCATCATCCATTATTCTCCAGCTGACACTTTGTGATGCAACAGCATTAGAAGAGTTGACATTTCTGAAATATACAAAGTTGTTTTATATTGGCCCTTGGTTTATGTTGCCTTCCGGGCTTGAAATTTCTGACCTTTCTCTTTGTCTAACCACCAGTTAGTTAATACAGAAGAGTCAATTCAGAGATTATCTCTCCCAAGAAAATCATCCCGAGTTTTCCAATGATGGGTTAAGTACTGATATTTGTTGTATCCATAAATGTACAAATTTCTTTTTTTTAAGGACTTTATTTATTTATTTGAGAGAGAGAGAGAGAGTGAGAGAGAAGATCAGAGGGAGAGGCAGACTCCCCATGGAGCTGGAAGCCCAGTGTGGGACTTGATCCTAGGACTCTGGGATCATGATCTGAGCCAAAGGCAGTCTCTTAACCAGCTGAGCCATCCAGGTGCCCCAATGTACAAATTTCTTACGGGCAAAAATTTATTTTATTTATCTGCTTTCCCAGGACTTCATACAATGCCTGGCACAAAGTAAATATATTCAGTTAGTATCTACTGAACAAGTAAATCAATAAATTAGTGAATGAAGAAAGAGTGCCAAAGTTAAGTGTTCAAACACTTTCAGAATCTACCATAATGTGACAAGTCAAAGTGAGAAGAGACAGGGTGCACTAAAGTAGAAACATTATTTTTTTTTATTTTCTTCTTCTTTTAAATGTACTAAAAGAACATTCTAAAAGAAATCACTTCTTCCAACAAATCCTTCTTTGCTGGTCAACAGGGACAAACAGAAAAAAGGAACTTCCCAAACACAGAAAGACTAGAGCAAAGATAATATGACAAAGAGGAGGAAAATAATGTGTGCCAAGGCTTGGCCTTTGACATTCTGTGCCAGACACCCACTGTTTACCACCTCCTTGTGCGTTAACTTCTAAGTTACTGCTTTTGGTCCCTTACCTCTAATAGTATAAATAAATGCCATAGACACAACTGACAGAATATATTTACGAAGTTCCCAGTGTCTGAAGAATTGACTTGTATCTTATCTACATAAATTGGAGAAATACTTCAATAGCTAAATACAAAATGACGAGGTCAGACAATCAAGAAAAAGGAAAGGAAAAGTGATGGGTTTGGGGCAGCTTTCAGATATTTTCCCACCAGTTTGCATTTTCGTTTCCATAAAAGAATATTTTTGACAATTTCAGAGTTACAGCAAGGCCACTTAGTAAATATTATCTGTATATAAAGGAACGTTCATAAGATACCATTCTTTTGATAGAGCCAGGATAAACTAGGGAATAATGGACAAAATTCAATGTTATACTGAGCAGAAAGATGTATGCTGAAGAGACCATATTTTGAAGTTCATACATAGTTTTGAAAGGAAGACTATAAAAACAAAGATCCTCTGAGAAAAATAAATCTAATGGGAGAAAAAAGCATCATCTAAGATATAAATACATTTTCATCCAAACAATAAGGTACTTCGGGTAAATAGAAAAAAATGTAAAACTGCCTTTTCTTTTTAAAAATTCCTCTTTATTTTTCAACAATAGAGAGGTCAGAAACCAAGTCTACATGTCCAATTCTGTCCAAAGTATATAATTTTATGAGCCAAAAATAAGGCTTTTATAGAATACTTTCTTTGTAGTTATTTGGCCATTCTACAAAGAAAACTCATATTTGATTCTTTATCTTCTTTTATAATAACCTGGAAAAATGATAAAAGATAAAGACGATGAAAGCTACCAAGTCTTTGGAGACATTGTTTTTACTTTATTTTTTTAAGTTTTCATCGAAATATATTAGCGTACAGTGTAATATTAGTTTCAGGTGTACAATATAGTGATTCAATACTTGCATACAACGCCCAGCGCTCATCACCATAAGTTTACTCCTAAATCCCCATCTCTTATTTCACCCATCCTCCACCCATTTTCCCTATGGAAACCATCAGCCTTGGAAACTGTTTCTATTTTTTATTTTTATTATTATTATTATTTGCCCCAGGGGTACTGGTCTGTGAGTTATCAGGCTTACACATTTCACAGCACTCACCACAGCACAAACCCTCCCCATATTTTGAAGTTCATACATAGTTTTGTAAGAAAGACTATAAAAACAAAGATCCTGTTACGTGCATTTTTTTATAGCTCAGTGAGGTGGAGCCATAACTGTTATCTTGGATTATCCATGCTTTGTTTTGTTTTGTTTTTCTTGGATTATTCTTAAAAGGAACTTTCTCGTGGTTGGAAGGATTAGATGAAATTATGCAGGAAAAGTTGTTTAACACAGTTTATACACAGTAATACTCACTGAGTATTCTCCAGTGGTAATACTGCTCATGGTAGTAGTAGTAACAGCAGCGACAGAAAAAATAAAGGGTCTTTAACTCAGAAATTCTATGATTTACAAATTGATAAAATGGAGTGAACTTATGACACTATCTGAATGTTGTAAATAGATATGATTTTTCGTTTACTGCCATGTCAAGTTTTAAAGGAACATTTTAGTTTTCTTTCTGCCCTTTTACATTTACTTAGAATTTGCAGTTTCATGGCCCTGGGGTCCACACTATGAATACCTAAGTGCTTAGTTTAGGAAGTCACATACCGTCGTAAATCATGAAATTAGTGGAAAGAACTTCGTCATTCATCCAAACATAATTGAAAGTGAGTATGGTTCTACAGTAATTCACATTCCTGACATGTGATTTCAGAAAGTCTTAATAAGGATTGTGTTTCATAGGCCTAAAACAGTGAATTTTTGACAGGATATGCTGATATATCAGAATCTCTGGGTCTAAGAATGGAGCATTAAGTCTGAAAACATTTCCTAGCTGATTCTGACACATACCCAACCCCTCTGCTAACTAGTGAGAACAACAGATTCAAATACTAATAAATTAAAAAAAAAAATCGTCCTACTCCCCATGAGAAAAACTGGACTCAAGAACTGAATTTGTTACATTCTGAATTATGTGAATTCATAATTCAGTTCAGCTAAACATTTTTTATAAAGTTTTTATTGTTATGAACTTTGTATATCTTTTATGTATGTATTTGTGACTGTGGGAAGAAAGCCAGCATTGCCTGATTGCCTGAGGCATGTCTGTCACTGGGTACTGTGTTTATTTGCACAGCTTCATCATTCTTAGATGCAGAACCCATTCTTTCAGAGGTTAATGACAGTGTTCCCATTTTACAGATGAGTATATAGTGTCAGAGTGATTGACTCTCTCAAGGTCATTCTCCCTGATACCCAGTAGGTGTTCAAGCCTGGACCGCCTGATTGCAGAGCTAACTTCCTAACACTTAGCTGTTCAGTGAACATGGAATTCAGAGGAAATGGATAGTGGGGCATGCATTTTTAATAAGTGACAAGAACTCGTGATAACACAGCAAAGCAAAATCCACTGGAACCAATGTTACTACACTGAATTCTTCTAAAAGAATTGTGTTTCTTAAGATCTTCCTTCACAGTAAATTTTTACCAAGAAGTTTATTCCCTTTATCTTTGAAATTATAAAGGTAGGTCTTCATAGCTTTGGAAAACGAAATCCATATCAGATCACCCAGAAAATTCATCAAATGACAAATGCTCAAAAACAGAAGTCCAATATTGTTACAGGTTTTTTGCAGAAAATGTAATCATCTTAATCCAGGGAAGTGTAGTAATTAACAGATAAGAGGTTTGTTAAATGAATATGCAGTGTCATGATGTTGGACTTTGGCATTGATCACTGTTAGCCTTGCAGGTTTCCCCCTTGCCTGGAAATTCTGACACCGCATTTATCACTTGCTCTATTTTTAGAACTTTAATGAGCAGCTGACCAAGACTTACCTCATTAACTTAGGTTCTGAGAAAACATTATTTACAGAGATAATAGTTGGTTGGAATAGTCACTACTCCCAAATTTGTTAGAAAATATACATTCAAGCCAAACTCACATACATTTCATAATGGGGAAATTTGACCTTGTTTAAGAGGTAAGCTTTTACTACATTCGTTTTCCTAGAATTAATCCATCTTAAAAATGTATGAATTTTCAAGGACATATGGAACATTTACCTAATTCTATAGTTCCTATGACTTTCAAGAACACATTATTTAAAGTAATATTTAGTATTTTTCTGTACTTTAAAATTTAACAGTTATTGCTATTCCTAAGGTCTGTGCAATTTTCAAGAAATATTTAAAAGCCACTCTAGTCTGATTTTGTTTAACTACAGTAATAGAGGTTATATTATAATTACAGGAATTTTTATGTGTATTTTAAGTTTAAAGCCACAAATTCAGGGTTTTTATAAATGAAATACAGCATATAGAAACCATGTGCCCCTTCCCCAAATTCTATAAAAATGATAGTAAAAAATTTAAAATAATCATTTAGACCCTGAGGGACAAAGAAAGGGGAAAGGATAATGGGAATTATGAGAAATTTTCCGTATTTGGAGAGTGGAAAACAGACAGAAATGGCAACTAACTGACAAGTCAGAGGAAACTGGAGGAGGAGGGAGACCAGGGGAAGGCAATTCAAGTCCCTGCACTGATCCAAAGTCTGGGGGATGAAGGCATGAGGGACTCTTTGATGAGCAGGACAAAAGAAACCAAGATACCCAATTGCACGTTATTGTAACATGCACTTGTACCCAAAATTTTCTTCTTGAGTCCCTTCGATCACAAAATTGTCCCTTTCCCATCTGGTAAAAAGCAAAAAAAAAAATTTCTTTTTCTTTTTTTTTTTTTTAAGATTTTATTTATTTATTTGAAAGAGATAGAGAGCACAAGCAGGCAGAGCAGCAGGCAGAGGAAGAGGGAGAAGCAGGCACCCCACTGAGCAGAGAGTCCAATGGGGGGCTCAATCCCAGGACCCCGGGATCATGACCTGAGCCGAAGGCAGCGGCTTAACCGACTGAGCCACCCAGGCGCCCAAGCAAAAATTTTCTTCCTTAGAAATGTGTAAGGGAAAATATGGATTCCATGACATGAGCCAGAGCTGGGAGTGGTGGTGAGGGAAGCTAGGGAAGGAGGAGGTTCTACTAACTACAAATGAATGAAGTGTAAGTTTGAGTACTAAATCCTGGAAACACAATCCTCCATTTTGTTCAGCAACAAAGCAGATGTATCATTTCCAGTTCTATAATTGAAAGAGTTTTCTCTGAGGAAAATAACCCACCCGAGAGAAAACACACAGATAGTGACAGCTTTGTGCCGGGTCACGGCCCAGTCACTTTTAGGGAAGCCTCCCATCAGCAAGATCTACTCAAGTATTCAATTTCCTATCTGCTTTTAGTATGTCAATCTAAATATAAACTAACATTCAAAGATCATCAAGCAATCAAGCAGTGCCTCCAACTGGAAACACAGAAGCCTAAGAAAATAAACAGAAAATAAAGACTCCAGAGAAAAAAGACAGTAGAAGGAGGAGGATTTAAAAAAAATTAATAAACTTTAATGTCTTCAGAGACATAAGAGAAGATGCATGTCCATTCAGAGCAGCATGCTTTTTAAAAGAAATATTTAGAGAATAAGAAAGAGTTCTTTGAAATCAAATATGTGGCAGAAATATTTTCAAATCTATTGAAGATGTTGAAATAGAATGTTGAAAATCCTCCCATAAAATAAAATAAAATAAATAAAAAGATGGAAAACTGGGAGGAAATAAAGGCTTAATTCAGAAGAGTTGACATATTAGAACTGGAGTTTCCAGAGGGAGAAAATACAGAAGGAAAAATGATTAAAGAGATAATATATTTAAAAAAAACTGGATCTGAAAATCATTGTTTTCCACATAGTAGCAACCCATTAAGTGTTTTACACAATAAATAAAATAAAATTCATACCAAAGCATACCAAACTCAATAAAACTTATAGCAAAGCATCCACAAAGTTCCCAAATTTTGGAAAGAAAATAAGAACTGAAAAGTTTTCAAAAGAGTAAAAAACATTTTTTAATAACAACATTAGAAGTTCGAAGGAGAAAAATATACTCAAAATTCTGAGGGATAATGATTTTTAACCTATATTTTTATTTGATCAAACTATGAACTGACTCTAAAGGACAGAAAACAATATTTTCTGATTTGGTAGGTCTTAAAAAAATTGTAACCAGCTATTATCCTTTCTTAGAATGCTACTGGAGCATGTGCTCTACTGAAATGAGGGAGGCAATAAAAAATACAAAATGTGTGGGACCCAGGAATGAGGGTCTCCAAAGTAGGAGATAGGTAAAAGAAATTCTCAAGATGGGAACAGGCTATCCCAGGGTAGTAGCTGTATGACAGGCTTAAAAGTTCACTAAGCAAGACTAAAGACTCTAGGAAGAATATCTGTGCATTGATTAAATATTGTTGAATAAAAGCCACTCCAAAACTTGGTTGCTTAAAAAACAAACCCATCTTTTGTTATTTCTGACATGTTTATAGACTAGCAGAGCAGGTCTGCAAACTTGGGCTGGGCCAGTCTGATCCTGGCTGGGCTTGCTCATCCATGTGGATGGCGGGTAGGCTCCCTGCAGTCTGACTGTGCTACAGGGGTTTTGGTGGACAACCCAGCCCTTCTTTATATTTCACTCATATCTTAACAGCAAACTAATCAAAGAATAATCTTGTGAGAACAAGGAGAAATGCACAAGTACATTGTCAAGCTGCTCCTCTTTTCAAGTGTGCTACTTTTCTAGAGGCCGATGCAAATCATATGGCCAAGCCCAGAGTCAACATAGGAGAGTTCTATTGCTCTGTCATAATTTCTAAGAAAAATATAAAATGATACCTTTTTGTATTTCCTGATATTTTGGGAGGAGGTTTACAGTTCTGCATGAATGTTTAGAGATAAATTAGTAATAGGCACATGGAAAGCCAAACACACAAACACATGCAACCATTATTAATTCTAGGAAAAAAAGATCACTGTAGGAAAGAAAATATAATCATTGCATTTTATGTGGCTTAATTGTGAACACTACTAACAACGTCAGAATAATGTAATAACTAAATACTGATCTAAACTAAATCCACATAACCATATTGGGAGGTTGGGTAACAGGAAATGTATGTATGTAGAGGAAGTGGCCTAAGGGGGAGAAAAACAAATTTGAGGACAGGAAGTCCATAATCATGTTGATACTTGAAAAAATCAAGACTAACATAAGTATGTAATTAAAATCACGAGAAATATCTGGTGGGCAGGCAGATGTGAAAAAGAGACTGCTGAATTTGTTACAAGCTTTACAATGACATTTGAGTTTTTAAACTAGGTGCATATATTTATTTATTAAATAGTCTTATATGTGAAACCAAGACAAATAAAAAGAACATTAATATTTTTGTTCAAAAAGAACACTTTACAAAGATATTGAGAACTGAATGACCTTGAACTTCCTTATCTTTATTTTCCTTGTAAGAAAAAACAAATGAGCTAATCAATCTCTATCATTCCTTTTTTAAAAATTCCAAGATCCACAATTCCAGTAAATCTTGCCAAAGACTAATTCCTTGAAATAATGTACATTTAATTTTATTTTTTAAAAAATAATTTACTGTTTCTTAATTTGATATCCTTATTATTTTATGAATTTGTTTTATGCTTTGCCTATATCAACTTATCCCAAAATTCTGCATTCGAGATCATCATTACTTGTTTAGTATTAGAACTTCTGTGCTTTTTTCCCAACTGCCTGAACCAAAATTACTCCATTTATTTCTAAGACTAAAGAAAGTTTTCAGAAAGGGCTAGAGTAATGTAAGTACCTCAGGCAGGGTGGTAATTTAGAGTTCCTTTAAACTAATGTCCTTTAGGTATTGATTCAACAACTATATAGTATGATATGGCCAAATATTTCATGGATATGTCTTGTCTATAAAAGACTGTAAGCTCCTGGGGTGCCTGGAGGGCTCAGTTGGTTGAGCATGTGACTCTTAATTTTGGCTCAGGTCATGACCTCAGAGTCCTGGGATTGAGCCCCATGTCAGGATCCCTGAGCAGCTGGGAATCTGCTTCTTTCTCTCCCTCTGACACTTCCCCTCCCTCACACTTATGCTCTCTCTCTCTCGTTCAAATAAATAAATAAAATTTTTAAAAATCATTAAAAAAATAGACTAAACTCTTCAAGGCTAGAGATGCCATCTTTTTCATATCTTTGGCTGTTTCTAGTTCACAGAACATTCTAAATTAATTCTTTGTAAAACTTATATAAAGACTTACAGGAGAAGGGTTGTAAAGAAGTAAAGAAAGATTATGTTCCTTTTACTACTCCAGAAACCATTTTATTTTTGTAGGACTAGAATGAATAAAAATTATTAAATCAGTCATATTTGTGTTTTTATATACATAAAATAAGATCATGATTATATAGATCATAGGATTTTGTATAATGACTTTACATTTACATATATTCCTCATGAAAATAGTTCAAAGAATTTCATAAATATTTTCAGTGGGGTAGAAAATGAGCCAAGTCTGATTAGTTTGTTAATGTCGAGAAATAGACCAAGTGGTCTATTGTATAACAATGCAAAGTTCTGTATCCACCCTTAAAAGAGCATAATCAAAGAGACTATAGAAAAGACAACTATAAAGCTGAATAAAACAATAAATCTAATACTCCTTAAGGGCAGAGACTAAGTCCATCTATTCCTTTGTAAAACAATAGGAATAGTCATTATGATCATTTATTCACTTAAAAATTAAAATATGGGGCGCCTGGGTGGCTGAGTTGTTAAGCGTTTGCCTTTGGCTCAGGTCATGATCCCGGGGTCCTGGGATCGAGCCCCACATCGGGCTCCCTGCTCCGAGGGAAACCTGCTTCTCTTTTTCCCACTCCCCCTGCTTGTGTTCCCTCTCTCACGGTCTCTCTCTCTGTCAAATAAATAAGTAAAATCTTAAAAAAACTAAAATATAATTTCAAAATTGATGCATAATTATTTTGGGAAATGTAGAAAAGTATAAAGCAAATAGTCAAAACTATGTATGAACACTCTATCCAGAAATAGACAGTAGTAATTGTTAGGTATATAATATTCCAGTGTTTCAATGCACATAAAAATCTCAAGGCACTTGTCTTGCTGGAAAATTAAAGAAGCTGAAGAGAAAGATGAAATCAGAGCTAGAGTCTTAAAAGCACCCTGGGAGATATAACATTTTCTACCACATCTTGATTCAATCTAATAGTGTGGAAGCAAAACACACCACATAAAAGACTCACTGGTAAATACTTATTGAGTTCTCACCCAGTTCCAAAGAATTGGGTCAGATGGTATAGGATATGGAAAAAAAAGAAAAGAAAAGAAAAGAGGGAAGATTCTGTCCTTGTTCTTAGGGAATCATAATCTAGTAAGAAATATAATATAGAAAAACAGGTGAAAAATCAAATGTCAATGAACTATTTAAGTAACAATTTAAGGCAACAACCAAACAGATATCAGAAGATTATATATGACTAATTACCAAATAAAGCCTACAGAGGATGCTTGCCATTTGAGTTCACAAGCACTTGGGTGTGATTCGTGGCAAGGCACAGTTAGGTAGCAACTCTGTTATAACCCCTAAACATCCCAGGAGAGCTCCATGTATAAATGACATGTACAGGTATACTTCGAAGTGTGCATTGACAGATAGAAGCTATTTTATTTTGCCTAGTTTGTCATATTTCTGCCACTTTTATGCATCTTAAAGTATATCTGGACTGAGAAAGCCAGTAAATATATACAATGTTAATAACAATAGGCAGCACCTTTGGGCTAATGGAGCAGAATCCAGATCACTGAGATTCACATTCTTGTCCAACCGCCCACAATGGTTTTAGTCACCTGCTACAAGAAAAATCTATGAGTAGAGGATCAATCCTGACAAAAGCAGTCATTACTGTTGTGTGGTTTTATTCTCACACACACACACACACACACACACACACACCCTCTTAGTCATGTGGAAGTCTGTTTTTGCTAAATTAGCAGGAAGTCCAGGTGAACTCCTTTTCCTGTAAGACTGCTGGCACTTACCAATATAATATGGAGGGGAAAAAATGAGCTCTGTGAAAGCATCCTGAAGATCAGAACCCCAGGAAGGAGACAATATTTCTTTCTAAGTGCCTCATCTAGTCCAACTACTGAAGACTAAAGAGCCATTGGTCCACTCAAACACAAGTGGCGTCAGGGCTATTGTACCACAGGATCTGAGGAAGGAATGAATGAATCCCCTAAGTGCTTGAGTCCCAACAGACAGCTTCTTCTTGATATCATTCTCTTGGGCTTGAAGAATTGCTGAGAGGGAATCACATTCATCTAGCAAGAATTCCTACAGCTTTGAAACCCTCAGGGATGATGCCCATTTGGGATCCAATTTCATTCTTAGAGTACACCTGTCTACATCAACACTTCCTAATCCTATGGATGGAATAATAGTAGATAAGGGGTTGAAAAGTGAATAAAGATGAGGTTTGGGGGTCCCCTTGGAAGCTGGCAGAAAACCATACAAAAGCATTATACTACGATTTTCAGAATTCTGCCATTGTTCTTTCTAGCACTCAAGGTTCCAGAGAAAACAGTTGTAGGTTGTTGATAGATTGATTTCTTCTGGCTCAAAAAAAAGGTTAATTTTTTCAGTTATACATTTTGAGGGTGTAATAGATATCATACGGCAGCTTATTCAATACCTTCCTCCTTGTAATGTTCATGTTCATGTAATGTAAGGGCTGGGAAAGTAAAATGGCATTCCCCAGACTCCCCTCAGCTCAAGATCATCCATGTCATTTAGCTTTTCATCAGTCTCATAACTGTGAGTGCAGTGAACACCATCCACGGTGGATTTTTTTCAACTACAATTAAAATTGCTGACATATTTGGGCAAGTTTATAATTAATTGAGAGCAATTTATCTGGTCATCTTGAAAAGAGATTTTAAACAAAAGAGTTAGATCAAAAAGTTATTCTACAATTGAAATGCGTGTAACCATCCATGAACCTTTAATGAGCACTGGTATGTGTCCAGTGCCATGCTCAGTACTGGGACTATAACAATGAATAAGATGTCCATATTTTAAGAAACTCACTGAGAGAAACAAATAACCTGTAATAACAGAGGAAAACAAATGCAGTATAACCCAGGAAAAGGAAACAGTCCGTGAAGGGCAAGGGTATCAAGAAGATGCTCCGAGGGAAGAAGGTATACCTAAAGTTGAGAGTAGGGATGTGGGACGTTTTCAACAGATCAGAGGACATAGAGGGAGTCGTGAATTCAAACAAAAGGCCAGCGTATGTTCAAGTGTTAAGTGAATGCTTCATGGGGAGAGCTGTAAGATGGAAGTCAGAAGTAGAGGCAAATAGGAGTCAGATGATGGAGGTCATTGCAAACCATGCTAGGAGGCTCAGAATATACCTAAAGCCACTATATGGGAAATGGGTATGGCATTTCAAAATGACTCTAAAAATGCAGGTGTAAATTTGAGGTAGGTCACTTAACCACAGTGCGAAGAATTTAGGGATAATAGTGTAAAGGCTGGTGATGTATCCTGTATGTGAAACGACAGGGTTTTGGGGTCAGTCCCACCAACGAACAAACAAAATGTAAGCCACATCCGAAAAATATTCGGAGATAAGTGATTCAGGACTTGATACTAAAAGCACAAAGACACTCTTCCATGACTCCCAGATTTCTTTCTTGAGCATGTGGATAGAAGGTCAGCAACAAGGCACATCACACCTACATGTGAGACAAGCAATAGAAGGCATGTTGTCCAATTGTCCGTAGGTAGAATCTCGTGGGATGGCAGCTGCCCTGGGAGAAGATGACATGGAGACTGTTTCCAGCGCCAGAAACAATCCCTGCAATGGAAGGGTGTTATGTACAGGGTGTAGAGGTTTTTCTTCCTCAGTATTGCTTTTATTTTCCTTTGCATTCTTTTTTTATTTTATTTTTTATTATCATGTTCAATTAGCCAACAATACATTAAAAGGACTATAAGACCAGGTGGGGTATATATGCAAAGAGGTTCAACATTTGTAAATCAACCAACCTGGTAGATCACACTAACAAAAGAAGACACGAGAACAGTAGGATCCTCTCAATTGATGTAGAAAAGGCATTTGACAAAATACAGTATCCTTTCCCGATTAAAAGTCTTCAAAATATAGGGATAGAAGGAACATATCTCAATATCATAACAGCCATCTATGAAAAGCCCACAGTGAAAATCATTCTCAGTGGGGAAAAACTGAGAGCTTTTCCCTAAAGGTCAGGAACGCAACAGGGATGCCCACTCTCACCACTTCAGTTCAACACAGTACCAGAAGTCCGACCTAGCCTCCACAATCAGACAGCAAAAATAAATAAAAGGCATTCAAATTGACAAAGAAGAAGTCAAATTCTTTGCATTTTTGGAACAACATTCCTTAGTAATCTATTGGCTGATCCATGCTGCTAACGATATAATTGGGCATGTACAAAAGAAATACAAACGCCACACCCCTTCTCCTGGGCGTCAAGAAAACATAGTAGAAAAGGATTCACAAATATTCCGTGTCAACCTCAGAGTCAATATTTGCTTGGAAACAAATTTCCCGTATTACTGTTATGAGCATGAGGTGAGTTTCACACCTCACTGGTAGATGGAAGTAAATGTTATATTGCATTGTTAAAGAATTGTGAAATTATCCTTCTAATATATCAGTTTCATGCTTCCTACATACTGCTCAAATTTAAAAAGATTGCCTCTCACAAAATTCATGCTTAAGCAACTTTAATGTAATTTAGTGATTCTGTCAAGTGACTTCAACAATGAAAATAGGAGGACAATCCCAATTAATATGACAGAATGCCAAAAAAAGTGGCTAGCTGAACAGTATTTTTTACCTCTGGATGTTGTCTTCAATTAAATTTTCTATTAAATGAAAGGATTGATTAGTCTCTTCAAGCAAGGAGTCTTGCTGCCTGCGAGTAAACAGAATTGTTTCCATTAAAGCTTTCAGTGCCTTTAAGAGGTTGTCATCTCTGGCTGGTGAAACAGTTTATGTCATCCCAGCAGCTGGTTTCCTTACATGCAGTTATTCGGTAATCATTTGCAAGTTCAGGAGCACGTTCTACAAAGGGCAAGGTTGGACCGCTGAAAAACAGACCCAAAGGTCATCCAGTTATTGTCGAATTTTGTGACATTGTATTTCTATGCTTTGATATGTAGTTGTGTATACACAATCTAACTAGTGTCGGCGATCGCTTTCTAATGAAAACAATCCATTTTCGTACTCGGTATCTCATTTTCTCATTTGCGATACCTTTGATTAAAAAGAGCACACCACACTGTCTAGTTGATTGCAGCAAGGATGGTGCTCATTATAGCATTATTAAGGCAATACGCTGGGTGATAAAACGAATTCGGCCAGGAAAAAAAAAATCACATTTAAAATAATTATGTTGAAGTGGTTTTAATGGAGATAATCACACATTTATTTAAAAACACACATGAGCTTCTAAAGCTTGGGGTAAACTTGGAACTGAGATTTCTTGGATATTCAGTACGTAAAAACGTGTGAAGGTAATAAAGATGAATTTGGTAGCTGTCATTCAACCTTAGATCTAAATATGATTCAATTCATGTGTTGGCTGTTCATGAATCTTAGTCATCAATTATTTAAAAAATTTTTTTAATTTTGCTCACTGACAATCATTTAGCTGCTTTTAATTACTTATGTCAACTTTCTGATATTTATTCATGGTACAGTATTTGAAGTATACTTTCTCATACTTACTTAGGCAACATACTCTTATATAGTTACAAAGGGTGTCTTCCTACCTTATAAAAACCTCTCCGGTAAAGTATATTAGGCTTCCATGATTTCTTTCCTGTATTGTTTGTATATCATTTCTAAGAAATACACTTTTATGTAGTCTACTGTCAAAGTTAATGCAGCGATCAAAAGATTTTATAAATATATTGGCTACAATAATTGAGTCTCATTTACAACTACCATTCACATGCATGAAGATGTGTAAGCAGTGAAGATAAAAAATTCAACATCTATTTTGAAATGAACCTACTTATGATTGCATATACATGTAATGTTAAAATATAAAGAAATATGCTTTTGCTTCAGAAACTTGTAGCAGTTGCCATTCAACATTGTATACAGGATGAGTATGCAGACATTTTCTGTACGGGTATAATTCATGTTATGAAGAGTACTCACAAATAGAATTCTTATGGAAGTCTGAAACCGTCTATCACACAAACTGAAAAGTATGCTATGAGGCAACTAGTGAATAAAAGCAATAGCTAGAAATATAATTGTACTTTGATTTATTCTTACTTTGATTTTTCTTTGGATGATTTTGCCAGTGTGTTCCTATAAGTACGTTTTATCAAAGGAACACTGCCAGGAACACTGCTCTATACATCCTTACATCTAAAAAACACGCACTTCTTAGTTCTTTGATTCATGAAACATTCTGCTCTTCTTTTTATTATGAAATCAATAAATAATATTAAAAATTGACAAACAGATTTGGGGGGATTACCCTCATGACACCATCTAATCACAGCTATTACAAAGACTTTGCTTTATTTTCTAATACCTGTTTTTATTTTTAGGCATTTATCATACTCAATATATAATTGCATGCCCTGCTTTTTTCATTTACTTATTTTTTCTTTTATACTACAGACACTTTCATGGATTTTTTTTGATAATACTCTTTATATTTTGGAATAGTTTTAAATTTTCAAAAGTTATAAAGATAGCACAGAGAGTACTCATACATCCAACATACAGTTTCCCTAATTATGAACATCTTACACTAGTGTATTTGTCACAATTGATGAAATTATATTGCTACATTATTATTAATTAAAACCAATACTTTATTCATATTTTCTTCAGTTTTTCCTGTGTCCTTTTCCTGTTCCAGCATCCCGTCCAGAACGCCACATTACATTCAGTGGCCATGCCCCATGAACTTCGTTTAGAAGGGACAGTTTCTCAGACTTACCTTGTTTTTGATGACCTTGATGGTTTTGAAAACATTTACATATTTCATAGGGTGTTCTTCTATTGGAATTACTCATAATTAGAAGAGAATTACGTGAGAAAGACCTCAGAGGTTAAGTGCCAATTACTGTCATTACATCATATCAAGGGTACACACTATCGACATGACATACCACTGCTGGTGTTGACCTTGCTCACCTGGAAAAGTAGTTTGTTGGGTTTTTCCACGGTAAAGTTAGTCCTTTGTCCCCCTTTCAATACCATACTCTTTGGCCAGAAGTTGCTATGTGGACCCATCTTTGAAGACTGGGAAACTCTACTCCACTCTCTTAAGAACAGAGTATTTTTTTTTAACTTGACAGAGGGAGAGAGAGATCACAAGTAGGCAGAGAGGCAGGCAGAGGGGGTGGGGAAGCAGGCTCCCTGCTGAGCAGAGAGCCCGATGCAGGACTTGATCCCAGGACCCTGGGATCATGACCTGAGCCGAAAGCAGAGGATTTAACCCACTGAGCCACCCAGGCACCGTGAGAACAGAGTATTTTCATAAATTATGTAAAATACTTCTCATGAGAGGTCTGTCTCTTCTTTCCCAGTTATTTGTATAGCCATTAATTTATTTATATGAGTATGGACTCATGGATATTTATTTTATACTTTGGGTTGTAATCCAGCACTACTTTCCTTATTTTGTTGTTCAAATAGTTTTAGGTTTGACTATTGGAAACTCTTTCAGTTGGTGCATGTGCCCCTTTCAGTGTACCCCTATCAGTGTGTTTCTTAACACAGGCTGTTTTTAACACTTTTTTACCTTCTGGCACAAGAGCGAATCACCTTTTCATCTGCTTCTATGCATCATCATTTATCCAATGCAATACCTTTGTCCTCAGACTGCAACAGCTGGGGGTTTATAGAGTCCTAAAAACTGTTCATCAAATATTAGGTCTCAGACACACCATGGTCCTGAAGCACAATCACTGGGACGGTGATTTAAATGTTTCCCTTAAGGTCCAAGTGAATGGCAGAGGTTTTCCTCAAGGGATCGGGAATAGCCATGACTCACCACATTTCCCACTGCGGTTTGAATCATTTCTTTATCCTGAGGGTTAACAATGTATTCACTCCTAGTGACAAGTGCAGTTCATGTCATAATTCTTGATATGATGTATGCTGATAAACCTTGGACGTGTTAATTCCTTCTCTGATTGTTTCCTTATCTGTCAACTGAGAGGAAAACTATGCTGGCTAGCAGAACTACAAGGAAAATTAAATATTATGTGCATTATATATTGTACATAACCATACTATATGCATATATATATAATCACTTATATGTGATGTGTAGTTACATAATTTATACAATACACAAAAATAAAAAATGCAGTCTTTACACACACACACACACACGCACACACACAAACACACAGGTGCACCATGGACATTTAAAACATAAAGGACCCCCATCTTTGCTTTCACATTTAGTGCATCTCTGTAATAATACAACACCTTCATTAGATGGCTTCTTTATGAAGGTTTTTCTCATCCAACATATTAGCCCATGTTCCTAAGGTCTAGTACAGAAAAAAAAAATGAATACCATTTAGAGATAACCTTTTCCTGAGCCCAATCACTGTCCCTGAACCAAGTTTTGTTTAGGCTTCTCACCTTCCTTTGCTCTCTTCCCCCTTATTTTGAGTTCCTGAGTAGAAATACCAGGTTGTTTCATAAATGCTAGGTAGATGGAACACTCTTAATATTTCCTGTGTTTATCCCTATTAGGGAGCACCTTAGGCTTTCTCATGAATCTACAGCCTGACCTCCCTGTGCTCTCTGTATGAGCAGACAGGTCTGAATCCACAGTGGCACACAGGTCCCTTGCTCTGGGCCCTTTACTATACTTAATTTCTGATTATTTTCCTTCCCCATATCTGTAATACCACCACCATACTCTTGAAATATTATTTAACCCTTTCTTCCTTTATGAACACTTTCCTGTCAGAATGGAGCAAGATGAGGAAATGCCTGTGATTCCTACAAGGGCTGCCATTTCCCAGCTGAAGCTGCATGGGTCAAAGACCTGAAACGAGGAGAAAAATAACCCAGAAATGTAGTCCAAAGGGGAAGAAGCTCATTTGAATTTATCGTCTTCTTTCTTTGCTCTTATATATCATTTCGTTTTATTAAGAGTATAGTAAAACTTTATTTTGATTTTTGAGTTAAATCAAACTTGCTAAGGTTTACTATCACTTAATGAAAAAAATATTTAAACTTTCTACATGGAAATTTTTCAACATCCACAAAAGTAGAGAGAAATGAATGCCCAGGAGCCCGTTACCCCCATTATATTTTAAGGTTCACCTACGTGGCAAATATGGCAAGTTGCCTAACCACCCACCCTCTTATTTGTTAAGAGAATCCTGATTTGTGTCCCAATGGCAAAATGCCCACTGTGGTAAGTTTAAATTAACTTGCTCTCTTTTGAAAGACAATTTTCTAGCCACCCCTGCAAGGACAAATGGGTGTACGATTCAGTTGTAGTCAATGACATGTCGGAAGAGTCTTTCTTCTTGACAAAAGAAAACCTCATTTTGCCCATAGGTGTCCTCTCTATTTTATATCATAATACTATCATAATATCTGGCACTCTGGCAGCTATCCTGTGGTCATGAAGTAAAGAAAGGCAAGAGAATAACTGAGATGCCAATCTAGGCAACTAATATTACCAATCATAGAACTACCTAACTCCTCCAGGTTATTTGTTGTGTGAGATGAGAAAAATGGATGGTTGGCTGCATTCCTGTTACAGGGGGCCAAAGCATTCTAAGTGGCCCTTCAAATCTTTTGGTCCTCTTTTATAATGGATTCATATATTTGGATTTGTGTCTTACGAAGTTATATAGAACCTTCAAATATGCCATATCCTATATTTTGAATTGAGATACACCTCACAATGTGACTGGTAAATCAATGCAAGTCCTTAATCAAAATTCCCCTGTGGGGGCTGGAGGGAAGAAAAATTACAGTGAGTTCCAAAAAGAGTGGACAGAAGAAGGTATCTGGTAACAGATTAAACTTGGCTTTAGACCTGTAACAGCAGCTTACCCAAAAGAGATTTACTTTTTCCTTTCTGTCCTGGTGGTATAATGATGTTCACTGCTACACATCTTGGAAACAATAGTGACCCAGCTAAGGTGGCATATTTTCTGTGGGATCATATTCTTTCTGACAATTCCCTGTTTGTATACACTGATTCTTTTGGCCTAACTACACAAAGCAGTGAAGGCGTTTTGAGAGGCTGAATTCAAATTAACTTATTTTTAAAACTAATGATCACTTATCAGTTGTTAACTAGTTACTATCAAGTTCTGATTTATTTCCCCCCTATAAATTTTCCTTTGAAGGCGAAATTGTAGGGTTGGATCTGGTTTTGTGTAGGTCTCTTGCTCTCTGGTCCCCGTTCTAGGAAACCCACCCTAACAGCCCTCTTTCCTCTTTGTCCATCACCTCCCCTGGCCCCGGACGTTGCTTACACCTGCACGTGTAGAGTACAGAGCCTGTTCTCACTACTTCAAGACCTTCACATTGTGCAGACATATTTCTGATATGTACCAGAACTGTTGTTTTCAAAATTCCAAGGAAGAGGTTATGTTTCTGTGGTTGCACCCAATTTTGAGGTGTCCAAGGCCATATCCAGTCCCCGGGCAACTCCCACACACTCGGCCCTTCCCAGGCCTCACCAATCTCCTTACTACTATCATAGCAGAGCCATTCAGGGCTTAGATAGACAACATTCGAGCAAAATACCCATTTAAAAGATGGTTCCAAGATACATCTTAACCCAAAGTAGTAGATGGGAGTGGGTAGAGGGGCAGAGGAGGACTTACATTTACTGGGTTCTTATTGTGTGTCAGGATCTGAGCTAAGTTCCACATCTGGGACATTCTAGCAGACCAGGAACACAGAACCGGGAATCAGGAGACGTGGTCTAACGGACTGATGGTACAGCACTCAGATGCCACCACTAGCCAAATTAAGATAGAAACACTCACTCCCTTCCAGAGACTGTGTCTGGCTAGAGAGAGCTGCCTCATCTAAGATCACACCCTCCAACCTCTTTCTCAAGGATGCCCTGTATCCAACGATCGGTGGGTGCAAGGGTATAGTGGTCCCCTTGCCCCCGTCTGCAAGGCCATTTCAGACCCAGAGTCCTATTGTTGAAGACTTTGTTGTGATCTCTTGCAGCTCCACTTTCCTCTCCGCCTAATTTGGTTTTCTTCATTCCTCCAGGCATTTTGATTTGAAGGGCACTCCCCAGTAAATTTCCTGCACACCAGTTCCCTTCTTAGTGTCTGCTTCCCAGAGTAACTCACCTGCAACACCCGACTTCTGTGTGCACTGCCCAGGACACAGCATCTCTTCATTCTCTTTGGAAAATTAAAGAAACTGGTGGAGTGCCCTAAAGCCTCAATCCAACACCACAGTTGGAAAGGAGGAGCCGGGGTGGGAGACACATCAGCAGCCTTAAATTACAGCAAGTAGCTTCCTACTCCTGAATCAAAGTTTGGGTCCGAAAGCCGAGCGAGGACCTGTGAGGGTCAGAAATCCCTACAGTAATTCTTCACTGTCATTGATCTGTGTGACCTATTATGTATTTGATTCTTTCCTAGGCTTTTTGTTGTTGTTGTTTTTCAACATGTAGTTATGTATGCCGCATGTGAGATCATTTTCTCCCTTTCAAATAAATCATGTAACTTCTGTGTTTGTCAAGAAACCCGAAGTAGAGAAATGTGAAATGTGAATTGAGAAAAGTTCAGCAGACTGAGTTCCATTAATTCTCAGGAATGACAAGTCAAGGTCAAAGGAAGAAGAATGAAAAATATCGTAAAGTGATTTTCTTTTAAATGGGGGAAAAATAAGCCATAAGAAAGTGTTCACCTTGGTTCTTTTGAAAATATTTATAGGCTATAAAGAAGATATAGGACTTTATAAAACAAAGCACAAAATCAATACTTTAGAGGAGTAAAACTCTTGACAATTTGATATATTTTGACTATATTTAATATCATTTCAAATGAAATCATTGTATTCTCTCTCCAGGACATCAAAACTTCCCGAAAAAATTTTAAAAGTTATTCAGTTAGTAGTTTATTTTATGTTAAGCCTTCAGATTTCATTGAATGGATATTAATATATTTTTATGTTTATATTTAATATTTAAGGTTATGTTTGGTGTAATTTAAGAAAACATTGAGTTGATAATATGATTTTTAATCCAAATATTTTAACATCACATAAATAAATCAATGCCGGGAACAAGGCCAGAGTTATGAAAGCATAAAATTCCCCTAGATAAATTTTGTAAGGCATTTTCACTGGACCCTTTAATCCTTCTTCTTTTTTTAAGGCCCCAGACATCTCAATAAACAAAGCAAAAAAATTATACTTATTGGCCCCAAACCAATTAAGAGTTCCTTAAAAACTGACATTTGTGATAAACTTCAGTGTATTGGTTGACACCAATGTCGAAACCAACCACTTATCCCGAGTTTTGTTCTGAGCTTTAAGAACAGACCATTTTGTTGTTTTTCCTAGATAACTGCCATAATGTCCATATTGGTTGCTCTTCCTCTTCACTTGTTTTTCTATAATCTAGTATTCAAATAGCAGCCTATTTCAAATAGTATTCAAATAGCAGCCATAATCAGTGATATTCTGCAACATAAAACTCCCACTTTTCTGCTTAAAATCCTCTAAGGGATTTTTATCACACTTAGAATAATTATTTTTTTGCCACAGTCTAGAAGTCCTTACGTGGCCGATCACCACCAGCCTTTCTCTCTCAAGCCGTGTCTTGTAGTCTCTCTCCTCTCTCTCTCTCTGTATCATCTATCTCTCTCCCTCTCTGTTTGAACATACAGTAAAATGAACATTCTGGTCCTTTGACACAACAGGCTTGTTGCCACCTCAGGGCCTTTCCACTAGTCATTCCATCAGCAAAATCATTACTTTTATTTTTATTGCACTAAGGAGCTGAATTATAAACCTTTCATATTAATATTTTCTTTAGACTTTCAAGCCCCAGGTTTTACATGACTGACTTCTTTTCATAACACTATGTCTCAGCTTCAATTTTACCTCTCAGGAAAGCCCTTCCTGACCATTGAGTCTAAAGTGGCATCCTGTCTCCTTAGCATACACTACCACATGAGTCTATTTTCTTCTTTATTACTATCTGAAATTGTCTTATTTAATTTGTTTGCTTAATGTTTAATGTTTGCTTTCCCTCACTAAATAAAGGTCCACAAAGTCAGGGTACTTGGGTGTATTCTTAATATCTGAACATTTCTCAGAATATAGTAGGCACTATGATCTGTGTCCTAATAGATATTGAGGCAAAAAGGAGAAAAAATAGGTCTTTGCTTCATAGCTTTCATCAAAGATTTATAATCAAGGGAGATAATAGGAATATATTAATTGAATCATTATAAACTAGCTTTTAATTAACCCTCAGATAAAGTGTGTTGTTTTCTATGCTCATCTATGACATATTTTTTCTATTCCCTCAACCCAATGAGTTGGTTTACTCCCCGAATGACCAATAGACCTATAGAAAAACCAATGAAGAAAATGCTGATAAAAATGATACAAATAATCTGTGATTTTATCTAACAGTTGAAATTTTATGTACGGTTCCCTGCATTTTTGTTTCATTGTTTTGGACAATTATAGGACTGGAATTTTGACCTATAGTCTTGGAAAATTAACCCCTATGCTTTGAGTAGAAGTTACTCAAGTATAGTTACTCAAGAAGTTAGAAAAAAAATCATAATCAGTGGTAATACAAGGTTTTGCAATATTGAAATTGAAATTTACTAAGGATGTAAATTTTGATTGAGGTAGTGGGAATACAAATAATACATTTGAAAGATCATTCACAAAATCTAAAACAATTAGATTTATAGGAAGAAAGAAATGCCATCAAAATTAATGTGGAAATTCATGAATTCATTTATTTATTGAATAGTTTTTTTATAATAAGCATCACACATATCAGATATTGAGATAAGTGTTGCAATCAAGCAGAAAAAAATTAGAAAAGAAACATATTATCACAGGAGTTTACTTTTGGGCTTGGGTGGTATTCTAAACAGTGATACATAAAGGGAAAAGATGTACATTCAGTTATGGAAAATGAGTTTGGTACTAGAGGAAAGAAGTGGTGACTACAGGAAGCTGAGTGTAGAATTCTCACCCAAGTGAGTAGAGAGGATACTCAGAAGACAAGGGCACAATAGGGAAGCAGAGAACTTCCTGGTCAAGAAAGAGACCCAGAGCCACTTATACACACCCAATAGTAGGATTTGTGTATGACATTTGTGAAGTGACCACATGAAGCCCCAAAGTCTAAGAATCAGTGCTAAGTATCACAGATGAGTGAAGAAGTGGACCTCTGTGAGAGTCATTTCTGAGTCCTCCAGAATCAGAGGATTCAACTTCATGCAGCCAAGCGTGCAAGAGCAAAGTTGGTCCCCTTCTACAAATCACAATCTGACTTTTCCTTCTCTCCCAGTTTTCTAACAACATGTAACTTCTTGATTATAGTATGATCCAGGGGAAGTAGAAGAGGAAAATAACAAAGATTTTGTTTTTGAGTTGAAAATATAACATTCCTTAGATTCTAGTATTATAGATAGACAATCGTACTTGCTGCTCAAAGAAATAGAATAAAAGATACTGTCCATAACCCTCAGGAAAGCTAACATTATAGGGAATAGAAGAGAGAGAAAATAAGAGGAAGAGCTAGAGTAGAGTGGACTATTGAGTGCGTAAGAGGCTATCAAAAACACTTTGATCAATAGGTAGTCAGTAACATCAGAGAATGGGAAGATCAGTCAATAACAAATACTGTGAAAGGTTAAGACATAAAGCCTCAGACAAGTCCCTTAAATGTGTCATTTTTTTAAACCTTAGACATTTTCAAAGAGAGCAATTTCTTATTGTGATCAGAACAAGAAAGAAGCTAGTGGGCTAACATTTTTTAAAAGATTATTTATTTATTTGTTTGTTTATTTGTTTGTTTGTTTGAAAGAGAGAGAAAGAGTAGGAGCATGAGTGGAGGTGGTGAGGAGCACAGGGAGAGGGAGAAGCAGGCTCCCCAATGAGCAGAGAGCTCAAGGCACGGCTAGATCCCTGGACCCTGGGATCATGACCTGAGCCAACAGCAGACACTTAACCAACTGAGTCACCCAGGCACCCACAGTGGGCTAACATTTTTAAAGAACTTAGAAATAGTTGAAAAGAATGTTGTCTCCTTTGGGGAACCTCGGTGGCTCAGTCAGTTGAGTGTGGGACTCCTGATTGATCTCAGGGTCGTGAGGTCAATCACTGAATGGGGCTTGGGTGGACGTGCAGCCTGCTTAGGATTCTGTCTCTCCCTCTCTCTCTTCCTCTCCTCCTTTTTTTTTTAAGATTTTCTTTATTTATTTGACAGAGAGATAGAGATAGAGAGAGCACAAGTAGGCAGAGCAGCAGGCACAGGGAGAGGGAGAAGCAGGCTCTCCACCGAGCAGGGACCCTGGGATCATGACCTGAGCTGAAGGTAGTCGCTTAACCGACTGAGCCATGCAGGCGCCCCTCTCTCCCTCTTGTTAAGAAGGGTGCAAATAAAACTCCCAGAAAAATATCGCCCCAGACTACAGAGCATGAAAGAGTTTTCATTCAAAAATTATTTCAAAGATCATCCCCAGAAAGTTAGACTATCATAATAAAGAGACATCTTTGCAGTCTGGAACACTCAACTGACACAGAACTATGCTGATATTTGCAGCTCCTACCACCATGGCTTGTCTGCTCTCCATATCTATTTGTCCTTCTCCTCCCTTCTCCCCAGGGTGCTCAGTGGGAGAGCAGAAGGGCAGAAAGGAAAGGAAAGGAGTCTGTGCTAACTCTTCCTGCTGCCTCTGTTTGAGCAGTGGTTGTAACTTCCTCCCTACCCATGACTACAACTCCTGTCAGATCACCCTGGTTCTTGACTCTTGGTCCAAGGAACACTCTCCCATTCCTGTGCCTTCAGACCTGAAGTTCTTAATAGCTTCCCACTGCTATTGACAGTCTCTGGTGCTTACTGTTCTTTTTCTGTTCCTTGACCCTGCCCATGCTTCTGTAAGTATCCCCTTCAGTTAAGGGCTCTTGAGCCATCTGAGTTGGATACATTTCCTTTCTAGGACCCTGACTGACACACTAGAAGTTTTGTGTCAATCCTGAGTTTGAATTATTATTTTTAAAAGATACCACTCAAGGTTTGTTAGGTCAGGAACCCTTGTTTTCTTTAAAACAGCTTTGTTTCTTCACTGAAGCTTTTGCTAATTCTGGATTCATCTTCTGTGAATCATAGAAAGACTTACAGCAGTTCTAAAAAGTTTTAAGCAAAATAAACAAACTGCTTCTAATAGGAGACAGCAGGAACCTGAGGAAATTAGCAAGCCCCAGTTCCAACTTGGACCTTGTGTTAAAATTGTTCCTAGCATAATGTGCTAACACCATGGCTAGTTGTGAATTGCTGCCCTAAACACTGAGGCCAAGTTCATTTCCGTCTCATATTATGAATGTGTTATTGTCACAGTGTGCAATAGAAATTACTCTCAGGGTGCACAAGAAGTCTGAATAGCAAATTGCCCCCCCCAAACAGGCTTATCTTCAACTTATGATTTTGCAGGCTTTACCTCTCATAGTGATTAATATCATGACACCATATAGGGCTTGGGTCATTCCACAGTGTAGCCTCTATACTTCAGAAGTCAGACAGTGGAAAAGCACTTACTGTGCTATGAAAAGCACATCCCTTGACAGCCTGATTAATGAATGTTTTTGTCATATAGAATAAAGATGCAGACAGTGAGTATCAGGAGTTAATCTTATAAATACAGACACACACACACACACACACACACACAACCTTCTTTCTAAAAGAAGAAGTAATTGCAAAAGACATTTTTGGCAATAAAAAAGTGATAACACACAAAGTGAACTCACTTAAATTAATGAAAATTCCAAGGGATTAGGACAATTTTCATCAGTGAGAGGGTCAGAGGGTGAAGTAGGACGAAGTAAAAATTTCAGCGTGGGGGTCATGGGTCTAGACCCATTTGGTTAAAAAGGTTCCTAACATTGGATGGAGCACATTGTAGGTTCAATGAATGTCTTACTGAACAAAGACTTTGAAAGGGACCTAGAAAAAATTTAAAACCAAGCATTGAAATAAACTCCAGGAAGCCCATACCTCATCTAAGTCACATAATTAAAGTAAACGTTGTCAAAAGAAGCCTTTGGTAGTTGTTTTACATTTTTTATTTTTTGTTTTGACTTGAAAACAACTTTGTTTTTTCTACACGTTCTAATAAATATTATCAAGTTACTGAGGACTTTCTTAAGGTGAGAGCTGCTTTTTCCTTGTCGACCACCCTTTTGAACCAATATCATACCTTGTACTTTGTGCCTAGCATTTACTGTTTTCATGTAATTGCATTTAGTGCACTATGAACTATAGGCTAACGCTTTGCCCGGTGTTGAGGATGCTTGCCCTGCCCTCAAAAGAGGCATCCTCTACAGGAAGAGAAACATTATTTCAAGAAATAAGTCCACTAGAATGTTACACAGTAGACAGAAAAAGAGAACAATGGAGAAATAGGTGGCTACCTATAGAGGAGGCAGGTACAGGTCAGAGATGAAGTGAACAGTGAATGGCACCTTGCAGTTGAAATGTCTAAGAAAACAGACATTGGGTCACACATGTTTTGGGCTTTTCATGAAAGCACTATGAAGGTGTAGAGATCACGAGATAGCCTTGACATTGGGGCTACAGAATGACAAGTTATTTCATTTTAACTCATGTGTTCATGTATTTTGATGGGAAGAGTGATGGTGCAGGGAGAAAAGTAGTTGAAATAAAGCCAGAGAAGCCTGCAGGAACTTGACTGCATGATGGCAGAGTCCTTAATGAGGATTTTGGACTTCCTTCAATAAGCATTTGAGGATTTCTGAAGAGTTTTGAGCTATCTGAATAGCTGTTACCTCTCTCCTTTGAAAAATGGGAACACTAAAAAATAGTATCTACCTCACAAAAAAGATGAAGTGAGAAAAATAACATAAATCTTTCAGTTTTTTGTGACTCTCAGTTGCTATTATTACATATTTGGTGTGGAAATTTTATATTGGTCTTCGGAATGAACTTGGAATAGAAAACATCTTTGCAATGAGATAAAATAAATTGCCTAATATTAACTTACATAATAATCTTTCCTGTGAGTATCTTTTCAACTTTAGCATTTCCTAAATGCTCAAAATGTGGGATCAGCTCAAATTGTCATTCATCAACTTTAAGTAATATTATTTTACAAAGCACATGATAATAAATCCTAAATTATTACAAGTAGATTTTCAGTGTTTTCTTGGCTTTTGAAAATCACACAATAGTTATATTTTTGCAAGTTAAAGTCGAGTTCCTATGAAACCTCTAAATTCAATCATGGAATAATTCAAAAAGTTTTCTAGAAATTCGAGTATTAATCCTTCTACAAACAATGGTGTAATGATTAGTTTGTAAGAATATGGACATATGGTGGTCAATAAATATTTATTTAGTTGAATAGTATTTTTATGATATTTTAAGAGTGGTGTGAAATTTTTATTGACTTAGGCAGAGCTAGAGGTCTGACTCTTGTAATACTGAAAAGATTAATTTTTATCAAGTTGACAACTGATAAAGCTACACAATTATTGTAAATCTACTGCTACCTGTCAATAGAATGTGCAGTAAATTATTTTGGGTGAGATTTGCAAAATGAGGATATCAGCATGGGCTAAAATGGCTCCCTTCTCATCCAATTTATTGAATCCATTTGGTCTTAACAATATGAGACACTCAAGCTGGCAGCTGACCATATTTTGAGCTCTGGCCAGGTTCACATCCCAGTCAGGTACCAGTTAAAATCCTGGATCTATGAGTGTTCTGGATCTATGAGTGATAAGAGTGCTGTAGCTTTCAATGCTTGTGTAACAAGGAACATGAGGAACTGACTCTTGTAAAACTCATTTTATGACTTTATCAGGAAAGGCTTTCCATAGTTCATTGGTCTTCTGTCACTCATTAGCAAAATTGCTTCCCAAGGTCAGTGTGACATGCCTCAGTATTAGAGTGCATTGCTCACACAGCAGATGTCCCGTGGTGCATGGGATGGTAAGCAGTGAAAAAATTAGCTGTTATTCAGGGATGGAAGTTTACTGTTATTTGCCAAGGGTTCAGGTTTAATAAGTATAGTAGCTATTGTCTAAATAGATGAAAAAAAATTCCATTTGTGATTTATAAGAGAAGAAAAAAAGAGTATGATGGAGTTTTATTTGCATGTTTTGTTCTAAGAGATTTATGGAAAAATTTTGTCCTCAGATTTATATAAAAGATTTCCTGACTTCATGTGCATATTAGAGCAGAAAATTGCTTTTATTTAGTGATGATGTTTTCCTAAAATGATACTTCAATGCAAAATTCATTCATCATAATTTTTAAAATTCATATGGATCTTAGTTACTCCAAAATTAATCATAAATGTGTTATTAATCAAATTATAAATAAGTGATATTTTTTAATGCAAGTGCACTGGCTCTTCCTGCAATTCTTGTCACAATGTAGATGGGAAAAAATAACGTTTCCTAGATATTCAAATGATGTAAATTTTCTTTGGGTTTAGTAATGAATATTGTTGCTGTCTTTGTTAAAAAACAGGCCCAAACTTCACTTTTTTCATCTGAAAAATAAAGATAAGAATGGGTCCTCCCTTATCAGGGCCCAGCAAATACATAATCAACACTCAAGTATTGGTGAGTATGATTATCTCAAGGAATTGAATGGTCTCTTTTTTGCAATTGTTTGTCTTGTATTTTTACATTTTGCCTATTTGGTTCCCTAGCCAATAAAAATGTAATAGCTGCATATGCTACTTACAGAAATGAAAATTTTTCTGGTATTTTCTGCCTACTGGATTGAACTATTTGATGTTGATTACAAGTTTTTATTAAGTGAAGTGAAGCATACAACCAAATGACAAACACAAAGAAAAGTTGAAATTTAATCAGGCCTTATACACTGTGCACTAGCCTGATAGCTTAGTATTAACATGAATTTTAGAAATGTATTTTTCATATTTATTTACAGTCCATGTTACATTGGTCCATCTCATTTCAACTTCCTGCTTATCCAAAAACCTGCCAAATTTTCTCTGGTAAATTCCAGTGAAATTGGTCTTTATGATTTTAGTTAACATCATAGTAAATGAACTCAAACATTAACACATTAGGTTAATATGGAATAAATTACATACATGTACATACACAATAGTTACACAAAATGAACGAAATTCCCACTCCAATTGTCTTAAATATAGAGATCTAATCTTATGGGTTTTGTTTTGTTTAATAACCAAAATAAAGGTGGGCATAAATAAAATGGTGAAACTTCAAATCCTTTCTCTTTGAGCAAATTCAAATAAATTTCATCATGGTCTCACAGTAATGAGATTTTGAATATAAAGCCTCCAGTATACCATGTGGTCACTTAGTAATACTTCCTGAGTATCTACCAAATGGAATCATAACCTAGGGTGCCATAAAAATCAAGGTAAACTCATGCACAGAAAATCTGGAAGATAATAGTCATGTCTCAAGAGGTTATTGCTTTAGAGATTATTTGAATTGAAAAAAAGAAACTACCAGATCAAATCAGTGAACATTAATTGGAATTCTCTGTAAAGAGGAATTGCCCTTAATTGATGATCAGTATTAGCTATTTTCAGACAATCATTGCTATAACTGCTTATCTTCCTCCTGAAAGGAAGTTGTATAAAAAGTTTCACTTAAGGAAAAGCATGGAGGATGTTAGGAGGAAGGGAAAAATGAAGGGGGGGGATATCAGAGGGGAAGATGAACCATGAGAGAATGTGGACTCCAAGAAACAAACTAAGGGTTTTAGAGGGGAAGGAGGTGGGTGATGGGTTGGCCCTGTGACAGGTATTAAGGAGGGCACATATTGCATGGATCACTGAGTATTATACGCAGTGAATCTTGGAACACTGCATCAAAAACTAATGATGCACTTTTTTATGGTGACTAACATAACACAATAAAACAACAACAACAACAAAAACTAATGACATACTGTATGGTGACTAACATAATAAAAAAAATTAAATTAGGACGCCTGGGTGGCTCAGTCGGTTAAGCAGCTGCCTTTGGCTCAGGTCATGATCCCAGGTCCTGGGATTGAGTCCCACATCGAGCTCCCTGCTTGGTAGAGAGCCTGCTTTTCCCTCTCCCTCTGCCTGCCACTCTGCCTACTTGTGCTCTCTATCTCTCTGTCAAATAAAAAAATAAAATATTTTTAAAAATTAAATTAAAAAAAAGAAAAAAGTTAAATTTTCCTTTGATATATAAACTAGTTTTTAATATCAATCACTCCCAATATGACTAATGCAATTTAAAAGGTAATGTAAACTGAATGAAGTTATAATAATTTTTTTAATTATTGTTTTGAAACTTTTGTTGTCAAAGTATGTCATTTCTGCTAGTTTTCAGTATTGGACACCCATGTTGACCATATTGTGGTTGAATCAATCAAGTCTTGATTATGTATTACCTCTGAACAAAGAAAACCAGAAATTTTATAGTTAGGATGAAAACCTCTGGAACAATTATTTGTATGATACCATGATGGAATACACTTGAATTCTTTGAAAATATTGCACATCCTTTCACATTCATATGAAGTCTTAGGATCTGCATTATACCTCTAACTTTTCATGGATAAGGGCCTGGATAGGGATGTACCACACTCAATTTATGACTTAAAGAGATAACGAATATGTATATTTGTTACAGCCAAGGGAGAATGCACTGTCCAAACTGGAACATACCGGGACAACCAATGTAACCAAAATGTGTCTCAGCTCATGAAAAATGGTCACTCCAGAATAAGAAATAGCAATTTAATTTAATCTTTGATTTAAATATATGCATATGTATATGTTGTCTGTGTTTTATAAAAGGGGCTATAAAATGCATATGGTATAGAAATTTTTTGTACTTCTTTTTCTCCTTTAGCTAAATTATGTTCCACTATTCTAGATATATAGTCTCATTACATATGACATATACTTTAGTGGATTAGGCACCCGTCAGAAGAGTTCCTCTCTAATGTTGGGAATGTGGTACCTAGAAAGGTCAAGATCCATGACCTCTTCAGATCACTGGGCTGCCACTTAGAACATACAACCCCAAGGAGTTAGAGTGAATTGAATTAAAACCTAGCTGATTGAAATTAACATATTATCTCTCTAATACCCCAATAAGCTAGGTCTTCATAATATAATAAAGGAACAAGGAAATTTTGCCTAATCTACCAGTCTATTTATTTTTTATTTATTTTTTATTCAAGATTTTGGTTTCCCTACATTGAGTGGTACAATAACTACTTTGATAATTTTAGGTCGGCATTTTAGATATGGGACAGAAAAATAACTCATTAGAGAACATTCAGTATATATTGCTTGGTTTTTGATATTTTACCATGTTCATCTCTTTATTGATCCAGAGTGCCACAATAATAAGTTGTAAACTTTGGATATTAACTCTTTCCCCTTACTAAGGTGACAGAACATTACTGTAATGGCCTAAAAGACTTAATATGCTTCTCAAACTTTCTAATTAATCAGGGACCCAAAGCACAAATTATATTAAATTGCAGAGTCATAGAATCCTACAACCTGTGAGAACTTTAGAAGTCATCTATTCAAACCTCCCACCAGGTGAAGCAAATGGAAGCAATGGTTTGTTCTCAGAATGATTAACTAGCTCATTAGTTCTATAATTACCCCACATACCTCATCTTGGTTCTCTGCTATATTAATCCATCCTCTTTAACCATGTCCTTGTCACTTCCTTTAAAATATAGTTCAAACATCTGAGTTTTAAATCTATCTATAAATATTTTCAGATAATAAAAATCAACCAAAATATTATAATTTGAATTTGCATTATTATTTAAGTGCCATGGAGCTGCTTAGTAGTTGACTTCTCGTTAGTACCTGTTAGTAGTTAGTAATAGCCGTTGCTGGTAGTCAGTTTCTAAGTACTCAGTTTCTAAGTGTAAGATGTTAGAAAATTTGAAATATATATACATTCTAATTAAGATGTACACTTATGATTCATTCTGCTCTCAGAGAAAATGTAAAATTGGCACTTTGCATTATTATGGGAATGTTTTTGTTTCTCCTTCTCTTAATATTGATTTACCTTAACTTTGGATTACTGTAGATTGAATCACATTTAACTAAAGTTAATTTTCTCTAGAAATTTCATACCAAATTTTATATGAAAGTATGAAATATTGGGCGCCTGGGTGGCTCAGTGGGTTAAAGCCGCTGCTTTCGGCTCAGGTCATGATCTCAGGGTCCTGGGATCGAGGCCCGCATCGGGCTCTCTGCTCAGCGGGGAGCCTGCTTCCTCCTCTCCCTGTCTCTCTGCCTGCCTCTCTGCCTACTTGTAATCTCTCTCTCTGTGTCAAATAAATAAATAAATAATCTTAAAAAAAAAAAAGAAAGTATGAAATATTATCAACAATGATATTATGACTTAATAACATAAACATTACTAAAATAACTATTATTTACATCGATTATAATATTCACAATAATATATGTAATAAATCATCTTATATTTGAGAATAATTTGTAATAATTTAAGAAATAATTCATTGTTATCTCTGGTCACAGAAATGCCATTTTCAAAATGGAAATAAAACTGTAATTCATAATCATAAAATATTTCTTTGCTGTAAATTATATGGAATATGATGTTCACCAAAGGGTTCAATTCAATTATGTAATTTTTCTAAATAAAAACATAGGGTTTTTATTAAATCACTATTAAATTGTCGTGTGTGCGTGTATAAAATTATAGTTGAACAATGGAAAGAAATTTATAAATAACCCATGATTGAAAAGAGATGGCTATCTGATCACTTACACAATTTCCCTGGGAATTTGTCAAGCTTGTTTCTAGAAAACTGATCTGAAACAGGAAAATAAAAGACAAAGACATTGGTGAACTCCCCATGAACTCATTTATAAGGCCTAGATATTGATTTGATTATTATCAAGACAATGATCAGCAGCATTTGATACAAAATAAATAAGATAAATTTGAGTTGAAAAATGATCTATATTTAAATAGCACATGAACTTTACAAAGTAAGATGGTACAGATAAAAAACACTATACAGCAAATTTTGTTTTGCCCCAACCACATTAATAAAACCCTTTTAACATCCTCTGAACTACAGCAATAAAAAGAAGCAGGTCACAGACTGTGTCAGAGCACTAAATATTTTATTTCTCTCCCCTTTGAATAACATCTTTCTAGTGCCATAGGTGAAACTTCCCATTATTTCACCACTTTAAGCCTGAGGGGTAAAAAAGCCAAGAGAAGGAGAAAAATGTAAAGGGGAAAGGAGATCAGCAGAGATGAAAAAAGGACACCATATCAAAATGTTGTCTTCTTTTCTTACCTTTTCTCTCACTTTCTTCATTTTCTTCCAGATATCACTATTGTAGCTGAATGTTAATTCTTTAGTAGAGAAACCAGATCCAAAAGTTGTGTGTGTGTGTGTGTGTGTGTGTGTGTTTCAGTAACATAAGTGGGAGGAAAAGAAAAAGAGAGAACTGAGAATAACGCAGAGGCAGAGACAGAGGAACAAGAACAGAGAGACAGGAAAAGGGGGGATATTAATTGAACAAATGTCAAAGAACATCAAGAGCAAGACAGATGAATGGGGAAAAAAATGTGGATATACAATGGAATATTACTCACCCATCAAAAAGAACGAAAGCTTGCCATTTATAACAACATGGGTGGAACTAGAGGGTATTATTCTAAGGAAAATCAGTCAGTCAGAGAAAGACAAATATCATATGATTTCACTCACATGTGGAATTTAAGAAACAAAACATGAACATAAGGAAAGGGAAGGATAAACAAAATAAGATAAAACCAGAGAGGAAAGCAAATCATAAGAGACTTGACTATATAAAACAAACAGGGTTTCTGGGGGGAAGGTGGCTGGGGGGCTATGGGGTAACTGGACTGTGGACATTAAGGAGGGCACTTGATGTAATGAGCACTGGGTATTATATGCAACTGATGCATCACTAAATTCTATCCCAAACCTAATAGTACACCATATGTTAACTAACTTGAATTTAATTAAAACAAAAACAAAAATAAAATATTCTGTTTATATTTGAAAATTATACACCTTCTGTTCTTATAGGATATAGGATTTTTTATGCCTTTATGGTATCAAATTTGTTAATCGTGTTAAAATCTTTTATATTTTGTGTACCTATGTGTACTTATTTTATCAGTGAGAGAAAAAAATTAAATCTCAAAAAAAAGAAGGTAAATATGTGGAGGGATAGACATGTTACCTGATTCCGCATGAGGAATCCCTTCACAGAGTATACACATATCACGTCATCACAGAGTGCACTTTGAATGTTTTTCACAATTTTGTCAATTATACCCTACTAACGCTGGAGAAAAAGTCCAAAAAGGAATTCCTGTTTTGTTCCTGTATAGATAACCTTATAATAAACACCATTCAATTGACCTTTCATATCCCTTTTAAGATTAAAAAGGATGCTTCTATGTGATTCTTGGAGCTGTTTGCAAGACATTCATTTAACTTTGTTCATAACATAATTTTATTACAGGTTAAGGGCCAATTATTTTACCATAGACTTTGCAAAACTGAAACATACACTTGTCACATATTTCCTCTTTAATCTTTTAGCATGTTTTTCATCTGTAAAATGAGTTCTTAATATATTCTCATTATTTTAAAGTATAAAATGAGGTAGAAGATGAGAAATTATTTTCAAATTTAAAGGTCTTAGGGGCAGTTTAGTGATGTATTCATCCTTTAAAAGCAAAAATATGAACTTAGAATACAAAACTGCTATAAGACTATTGGTTGTGTTTTGAAATTGAGCCAAATATGTATTTATCTAGAATGTATACAATAAAATTTGTTTTCACTTTTGCTTATTAAAATGCCCCCAAACCAGAAAAACTACTTACATACCTAAGTGACTAATGGGCTAACAGAATTTTACTTGGGTACCTGAAAATTACACTTCCTAACATAAAGAATTTTTAGAAATTCTGACTTGGGAGAATTATACATAGATATCTTAACATCACAACATGTCAGAAGAAGCATAAATTGAAATAATATCTGAAAGCCTAATAGAACTTATTTATTTCAATGATTCACATAAAGAAATAACCTAACCTAAATGTTAAAGCAAAAATCAAAAGAAACTATTTGGAAAATGATAATATTTATAGACAATTTTCACTAAGCTATTTTTTTAAGGATGGATCTAATGCGTCAACTTTGGAGAGAGAAAATGTCCCAGCTCCATTCACACACTGATAGGAGACTTGTCCTTAAGAAAGAATCTCCACGGGGGCCTGGGTGGCTCAGTGGGTTAAAGCCACTGCCTCCGGCTCAGGTCATGATCCCAGGGTCCTGGGATCGAGGCCCGCATCGGGCTCTCTGCTCAGCAGGGAGCCTGCTTCCTCCTCTCTCCTCTCTCTCTGCCTGCCTCTCTGCCTACTTGTAATCTCTCTCTCTGTGTCAAATGAATAAATAAAATCTTTAAAAAAAGAAAGAATCTCCGCTTTTAAGCTGCCAAGCCCCACTTGGAAACAATTGAAGAGCAAAGAAAATAGCCACATATGGTTAATGAATCTGTTGTTCAAGTGACCATCAGTATTTTCTCTGGCAGGAATTCTCTGCTGCAAAATTTGTTTTGTTGGCAAAACAAATTTTTACTTTATCCCTGTGTTAATAAGAGTTGCATTATCTTGTCTGCATCTACGGAACATCTCAACTTGGCTGTACCATGGGTTCCTGAAACTCAACATTTTCGTAACAATTCTCATTTTTTTCCCACACACCTGCTCATACTTCTGTTTTCCTACCCACCCTATTACCAAATACAGTAATCACAGAATTATCCTAAGCTGTTCCCCATCCTCCACAGAACATTATCAAATTGAACCGACCCAATCCCTGAACTTTCTCTTGCATTTCTTTTCTCATCTCTTCCCATGTGGCTACTGTTTTAAGGTCTATTTCCTGCCAATATTTCCAGCAACTTTAACTTGTCTTCTTTTTTTTTTTTTAAGATTTTTTATTTATTTATTTGACAGAGAGAGAGATTACAAGTAGGCAGAGAGGCAGGCAGAGAGAGGAGCAAGCAGGCTCCCTGCTGAGCAGGGAACCCGATGTGGGCCTCGATCCCAGGACCCTGAGATCATGACCTGAGCCGAAGGAAGAAGCTTCAACCCACTGAACCACCCAGGCGCCCTTAACTTGTCTTCTTATCCACCCTTTTCCTACACCAATCTACTCTTCATATGTACCAGATCCCACTAAAGCACAGTTGATTTGAGCATCTCCTTGTTGAGAAATCATTTGGAGAATGATTTCTATATACACATAAAGAAAATCTAAGTCTTTCATAGAGTTTAAGAAGATTGTTCTTGACCCAGCTCCTATATATCTGCTTAGGTCAATGCCTTTCCCCTTCACTCCATGCTTCATGGTTAAAACCCTGGTCACCTCAGCCCATCCACCTTTCTCAGATGCCAGCATTCATGCAATACCCTTTTCCTCTGTGAAGGTTTTCCACAGCTTTCACTCTTCTTACTTGGTATAAAATTAAGCACTTCATTTATCTATGTTAACTTAACCTTGTGTACATACTCCTATGACAACATTTGTCCCACTCTAATAATATAATTATTATTAGCCTTGGCTTTGGAGGTGAGGGATCTCAGGTTTGAGTATTCATTCTGCCATGGACTTGCTTGAAGACTTGGAGCAATTTAGTGTCCTAAGCCTCTGTTTCCTAATCGGACGAACAGCATTATCATATCTACTTCATGGGATTTTGGTGATAGTTAAAAATGAGATCACTCATGAAAAATAGGAAGTGTAGTTTCTGGAGCATAGTAAGCACGCCAAAGATAAAAATTATTAATATTTTGCATTATAGTTTATCATAGTAATAGTTAATGCCCTGATCTCTGCTGGACATTTAGCTACTTAAAGGGAAAAATAATTGCATTTTCATCATTGTATCTCCAGTCCTTGATTACACAGTGCTTGGTACATACATGGCAACTTATAAATATTTACCAAATTAAAAAAGAACATGAAATAAAAATATCGAAGGAAAAATAAAAGTTTACACTCCTTGAATTTATCCTTATTACATACTGATTGGTAGCACAATCTATTGAACTGAGTGTTTTACAGTATCACTAAGAAGCAAATGATATCTTGATTTCAAAAGACAAGATAAGAGACTATATATATAATTAATAATAAAACACATTCTTTCTTTCTGCTACTTCTTCCAATTCAGATTGAGCAACTTTATTTTTTTTAAGGGGGCGGTAGTGGGGAAGGAAGAGAGAATCTCAAGCAGACTCCCTGCTGAGTGTGGAGCCCGACGCCAGGCTTGATGTCACGACCCTGAGATCGTGACCCTAAGATCATGACCTGAGTCAAAATTAAGTCAGAGGCTTAACCAAATATGGCACCCAGGTGCCCCAAAGACTGAGCAAATTTTTGATGCATGAATTTAGTCCACTGAGACATGGAAAAGTGAGACATTTTCTGTACAAGTTAAGAGAAATGACTACATTGGAAGTGGATAGAAATAAACAGTATGATACTTTGTGAAATAATATTCTTTAGAAGCACAGCATATTATCAATTTTCAAAGCCCAATTGCAATATAAATTTTGCTTTATTAATGTCCTACATATCATGTCTTTCTTTTCATTTACTTACATTACTCATGCTACATTTAATAATTTCTCTTTGCTCTGAAACTTACAATCTGTCACTTCTAGAAGATTCATAATTATTTTTATAAGACTAGAAAAGAGTTTGAAAAGTTAGAAGTGATGATATGATAGTGTTTGATATATTCAGTGTAAAGCATCCAGTTGTGTTAAAGTGCATTCATCACTTAACTGCATAGATAATGATGTGTCAGTTTTTCATTAACCTGGCAAAGATCAGAGAACTTGGGGAATGACAAACATTGTGTGTGTGTGTGTGGGGGGGTGATTTATAAATTGCATGTTTGTTTTGGAAAGAAAATCCTACATCAACCTGGTGAAACAATCACTGATATTTTTGTATGTAGGTGGATTATTAAAGCATAACACATGGCTAAAATGAAATTTAAAAGTACCAAAATATACTGAAATTTAAATATAAATTTTGAAGTTAGCAGCAACAGGCTTATCACATCTATCCCTACAGTTTATACATGAGAAAAGTAAGACCCAGACATGCTAAGTTTTTATGTTTAAATCAGGTTGATTTAAGAGATGAGTAATGTATATATTATCATGTGTATCGTTTTTATTATTATGCCTTCCCTTAAGTTCATACCTTAAGTTCACCCTTTTAACTTTGTGAAGAAAGGTTAAATAATTTATTTGTCAAAAGTAGTAGAAGAAAGTGATCATTATAGTGGTTCCTATACACTCACACTGGAAGTCCATAGAGTGGTTTACCAAAGGACTTGAAGTGTGACCAGAATTCTGGAACTCTCTGGGGACCAGAATCCTACCCAGATGAACACTCACAACTTTTCTTGGCAGCAGTTTCCAATAACATCTCACTGTAATTCCAGTTATAGCTTCTTGCCCAACTGCAGAGGAAGCTTCCTATGAATTCCAACAAGACTTTGCAATTTGTTATTTTATCTGCTCATGAATATCCAAGACATACAGGTAAACTTTTAAATTAGTTTTATTTTGTGCCCAATTATCACTTAAGTTGGAATTTCTTATTTATTTCCAATCTTTCTTCTTTTTTTTTAAAGATTTTATTTATTTATTTGAGAGAGAGAGAAAAAAAACACAGAAGAGTGAGAGGGAGAAGCAGACTCCCCACTGAGTGAAAAGCCGGACACAGGCCTTCATCCCAGGACCCTGAGGTCATGACCTGGCCAAAGGCAGATGCTCAACAGACTGAGCCACTCAGGCACCCCTCCAATCTTTCTTCTTGTCAAACAACCCTTCTCTCAGGTTCTTGAGCTTATATTCCTTCCCACTGAATGTGACTCCACACATGATAATTTAAAATTAGCAATTACTGAATGAATGAATTTTAAGCTTTTGATATCTCTGAGATATGATTTAAAGTAAGATTATAATAGCAGAAATGTGTCAACATTATTTTGGTAAGAAAGGTCATTTTAATGCCCAGAAAACATATAAAGTCATTCTGGTTTCAATGACATCTAAGTATTTTGAGCACCATACACCTTCAGGAAAAAACTTTTAATCACTTTTCTTCTTTTTTTTTTTAATCACTTTTCTTCTTTGAACTAGATTCAAACCCAGCATAATAAAAAATTATTGCACAGCTTTTGTTATCCTATAAAAGTCTAGAAAATAATCATAAAGTCAAGTATGTAATAGTTAAAATGTCTTACATTCATATAGTGCTTTATAATTTTAAAGTTATCTTATTTGATCTGTAGAACTGCCTTTTGTGCTATAGAAATATAAGTATACGATCTTTCATCTGCTATTTCAAAATACAAAAAGCTTTAAGGAGCAAAGGTTTTTTATTTTTATTTTTAAATTTGCTGCCAAAACTCATTTAAGGGTGAAACTAATCTGAGCTTTTATGAGGCTGTTATAGATCTTAGTTTCCCCACTCAGTATAAATATTCCTGAATCACTACAAATACATGAGTATTTTTCTTTGTAGGATTCTGCCCCAAACCCCATTTAGTATTAAATAATATATGATAGATGCAGGACACAACTTTTCTTAGTTTGAATTTAAGCATGACCGCATCCACAGGTTTCAGATAATATCTTGTGGGCCATTGTTAACCTAGGCAATTAAATGATGAGGAAACTAGTTCCTAGTGATTAAAGAAGGGTACCCAAGGTCACATAGGCAGGTGATTCTCATGTCAAGTCCAGTTCCTTGACCTTCTTTTTCAAAAATATATTTGGTAGATAAAGAAGGAGATTTCTAGTCAGTGCAATAAATACTTGGTAGAGATTTTAGATCACACTAGCTCCTTTTCAAATATGCTACTTGTCCATGATGAGTTGAATAGGTCAACCCTATTCACAAGTACTCTGAGAAGAAAAGAAATATAGATATGTTTCTCAATCTATAATTTACTACAGTAAATTACAGTCCTTCCAAATTTTAAGTGAATTTTACCCAGAGTAAAAGTCAACTTTTTAATGAACATAGTACAACATCTGCCAATAAATATCCAGCTAATAGTGGACATGCCAGATGTTTTCAAAATAAGTATATCAGGGCGCCTGGGTGGCTCAGTGGGTTAAAGCCTCTGCTTTCGGCCCAGGTCATGATCTCAGGGTCCTGGGATCGAGGCCCGCATCGGGCTCTCTGCTCAGCAGGGAGCCTGCTTCCCCCTCTCTCTCTGCCTGTCTCTCTGCCTCCTTGTGATCTCTCTCCCTCTGTGAAATAAATAAATAAAATCTTTAAAAAAAAAAAACAAAAACAAAAAACAAAATAAGTATATCAGAGGAAAAGAAATGCTTATTTACAGATACACTGTCCCATCTCTTCTACCTGCCTTCCACAAACTTATAATTCTTTTTAGAGATATAAAAGTTTACAAACCAAAATAAATTAAAGAACTTTTTAGGGGGTTATTAAGAAGTAATGCACCACTTTCTGGGCGCCTGGGTGGCTCAGTGGGTTAAAGCCTCTGCCTTCGGCTCAGGTCATGATCCCAGGGTCCTGGGATCGAGGCCCACATCGGGCTCTCTGCTCGGCAGGGAGCCTGCTTCCTCCTTTCTCCTCTCTCTCTGCCTGCCTCTCTGCCTACTTGTAATCTCTTTCTCTGTGTCAAATAAATAAAACCTTTAAAAAAAAGAAAAAAAAAGAAGTAATGCACCACTTTCTAACATGTCTCTTATTCACCAATGGGTAACACACCACTGGTTATAAAAGATAGTGTTGGGGATAGGGGTATAAATCTTATCATTAATATATACCAATACTTCCCAGATTTCTACTCTTAATGTTCACTATAAGACAGATTTTTTCTTTCTTCGTAAACAGATCAGAATTGGGGACCTGTAGCATTATTGAACGGATAAATAAATTCTTCTCTGCCTAAAAATACTACTTAGAATCGTATAGATCTTTAGGATCAAAAGACATCTCAGAAGTCATCTAAGTTAAAGGGTCATCTTCTGCACTTCTAAAAAGGGAAATCTTTCTCCTTGAGTCACATTTTTTCCATTTCTATTTATGAAAAATTAAAATTCTTCCTGCAGCTTTCATACATTTTAGAATATTGTCCCTGGAAAATAGAGAATAATTCCAATCTCTTTCACATCAGAGCCCTTCAGATGGTTGAAGTCTGCTACTAAGCTCTCCATTTCCCATAAACTTTACATTCCCATGATACTCTGAATATATATTTTACTCGACTTTGTTAATTATAGTTTTTTATAGCCATGAAAATAACAAGACTGTATTGAAAGGAAATGAGAAGTAGTAAGGTTGATTAAAGGCGAATGGCAATTATTACGATAGTAGTTTGCACTTACGTGATTCTATGATGATGAGCCAGGAACTTTTTAAGTATTATTCTAAGTGTGTCCTGTGCAATAATATTTAATATTCACAGTAATCCTATATGCTAATTACTATTATTATTTCCATTTTTTTAATGAGTAAACTGAAGCACAGAGAGGTTAATTGACTCCTCCATGTTTACACAGTAAGTGGCCAAGCTGGAATTTTAACCATGACAGTCTAACTCCAAAGCATGTATGCTTATCCTCTCTGCCATACTTTGGAACTCCCAGAGGACTAATGGAGCAAAGAAGGACTCCCAAGTGTTAAGCAAATTATCAGTCAACAATGCATATATATGAGGACAAGGAAAGGAACAGACTAGAAAATAAAGGTAGCACATACTGTTAGATAATACAATTAAGCTAATACAGTAGTATGTTTAACTTGTAATTTTAACTGAATTTGTTCTCTTAAAATCTTCATTTCATGATTTGTTTAGAATAGGTTTTTTTTTCCTGTAGTAGGTGGATCACATGGTCTCAAAATTCTATTATTAGTGAGAAAAGAAACCTAAAAATATATTAAATTCATCCTCAGTTGCATCTTCAGTAACATCTTAATAATACATACCATCCTTCTTTAGAAAAACAATGGGATAAAAGCAATTTTACTCTCTATTATTAGTTCATTTTACATAAGGCCCAAACATTCATTATAGGTATTATTATTGTGTCATTACTAGATACCAGACACTACTGAGCATCAAAATACCATAACAAAAGACAGTACCTCTATCTTAAAATCATTCATAGGCTGGTGGAAAGAACAGAGAATAAATCATAAATTACAATCCACTTTTATAAGTGCGAGGGCACGTGTAATCATGGATATTGTGAGAACAAGATAGTTTAGGTAACACTGATGAAAAGAAGGAATCTTTGCACTGAGTCTTAAAGAATCTTTCAAGGTAACTATGGGGGAAAAAATGGAGCAAATAAGCCTCTGAACAGAAGTAACCCATGTTACTAAGCCTAGAGGTAAGAGAAGCATCAAGCATTGGGAAATTGCAAGCAATTTGTTTTAGCCAGAGGTGATGATGTGCCTAGACTGATTGATAGTAGACGAGTCTGTCAAAATGTGGAAGAATCAGATAACCCAAGATCTGGATTGGATGACTAAACAGTTTGGCTTTTATTCTGCAGAATATGATGAGGTATTCCAAGATTTTACTTTCTCAAATGTCTTATTTAACATAATTTTTAAAAAATAAAAACTCTTAAAAAATTTAAAGATATATAGTTTTTATTCTTAAGGACTTCCCTTTTTTATTTTAAAGGACTTCCTATATATAGGATCTTTCTATGTATACAATTATTGAAGCCAGGAAATTGACATTGATATATCACTATTAACTAATCTACAGAATGTAACTCAAGTTTCATCAGTTTTACAGTGTTATTTTCATGGTCCAGGATCCAACCCAGGATCCCACAATGCATTAAAAATTCATGTCTCTTTTGTCTCCTTTAGTTCCTCAGTCTTTGTCATTCATGACCTCTACAGTTTTGGAGTACTAGTTAATTATTTTGTAGAATGTCTTTCAATTTGGAATGTTTTGATAACTTTTCATTGTGAAATTGATCTCGTGCCCTTCTCAGTAGATATACTAGGGTATACAGGATGGGAATATGTCTTATTACTAATGATGTTAACCTAACTCACATTAAAGGTGGTGTACACCAGTTTTCCTCACTGTAAAGTTGGCGTTTTACTCTTTGTATTTACAAGTATTTGGTGGGGTGATACTTTCAGTCTATGTAAGTGTCCTGTCCCTTATCATATATTAGCTCACCACTTTCAGCATCCAGTGATGATTTTTGCCTACAAAAGTTATTTTCATGGTATTTATTTAATTGTGACTCCCTGTTGCCATGATTTCATCTACATTTTTTTAAGTAAATTCTACCCCCAACGTGGGACTCAAACTCACGACCCCAAGATCAAGATTCACATGCTCTACTGACTGAGCCAGCCAGGCACCCTTATTTCTTCTACTCTTACTGATTGGAATTCTACTCTAAAAAAGGGCTGCACATTCTCTTCTTACTATTTCATTAATTTATTTATATCAGTAGAGTCTTAGATACTCAGATTATTCTGTGGGTTTTATTCCATTGCTACCATTATTTTATTTTCCAAATTAATCCAGACTTGATCAGTAAGAGAGTGTCCAATCTCACTCCTATGTATCTTTGGGATGGATCACCCTGCATCCCTTTTTGAACACTTCTTTATTTTCTGATATCATAAGATATTCTAGGCACATCTTGTATATTCTCTGGCCAAACCCCAGAATCAGCCATTCACCATGGAGCTTTGGAATGTTTTATTAGAGAATGGTATTTAAAAATCAAGCTCTGGAGAGGTTTTACATTATTTAACAGCATCTCTGACAGAATTATGGAACACTGGTTAATCATGCAGTGTAAATAAAACTAAGGTAAGTTAAAATCTATGCTCTATGTGTGAGTAAAGGTATTTAAAAAATAAAAGAAGCAGAATTTGATTAAATATATCAAAAAATACAAATAATGTTATTTAAAAGAAAAACTTTTTTCTAGAATGAAAGTTTATTTCATCTCCCTGTCATAATATACTGAGAGTATGGCACATCTACTTGTTCACTGAAATCTTTTCAATCCAAGGTAATATGGAAAGTAAACTATGTCGAGGTAATTTTGTCCTCATTTGTTTTCATAGCCAGAAAATGAAAGAAAAACAAAACAAAACCACAACACTTTAAATAAGCATTCATTTTTATTCATTTTCTAACAACATAGCAGGAAAACCCTTTCTCACAAGACAATTAGTTATGCTAGATAAATACATAAGAAAGCTTATTTTTGAATACAAAGTTAAGCCTCTTTAATGCAATCAAAATCCTTGGGGCCAAAAATGAAAAGAGAAATGTAAATCAAAGCTGGCAATTTGTTGACTGACAATGGTAATAACTTTGTAGTTGTGGTAGTGTTTGGTATTATTTGTAGGAGTTATGATGAGTAAAAGGAAACGATAGATAAATCCTTCCCTAGATCTTCTCTCAGATGGGTGTTCAAGAGGTACATTTATTATGGTATTAAGAGATGGAACAACCAATATTGTAAGGCAACTAAGTAATGTATTTTTGTATTTGTTCTCTTTCCTTGCTTGCTACACTCATTCTATCCTTAACTTTGGTTTTCTGAATTGTACTCCTCAATAAGTACTTAGACTTACCATTGTTTCAGGCTCTATTTTTTTGGGAATCCAGGCAAAGATAAGGAATCAATATTCACTACTAGAAATGGAAAAGACATAACCACAGAAAAAGATGAAATTTTAAAAATAAGAAAATATATTTTGACAAATTTGAAAAATTATAAATTATATGCCCAATTTTCTTTATAATACAACCTGCTAAAACTGATCAAGAAAAAAAGTAATGCCTTAATTTACACTATTATCCATCTATCTCTACATATAAATTAAAGAAACATAATTCGAATTTTAAAAATCACACATGCATGTACACACAGGGGAACTGGTAAGTTCAGATAATTTTAGAGATGACATTTGCAAAACACTCAAGAACCAGATCACATTGCAACATTATGCAATTTATTTAGAGACTAAAGAGAGAATGGTGTGTCACATTTCCAAACAAGATGGACTAAAGTAGATTTTATTTACCCTCTTGTCTTGAACAACCAAAAACAAATAAATAAAACACAAAATATGTGAAACAATTAAAGACGCTGCGCATCAGCCAGTAATGGAAATTCCTGAGAGACAGAGGACAAACACTGTGAGTTCTATGATTGTCCCGCCTTACTGACTTGAAGAGTATTTCCAGGCCCTGATGCAGGCAGAGGGAACTCAGGAGTATATCTGAGTTGAGCCAAGAGTTCAGGGTGACCAAAATGAGTAGAGCTGGCAGGAGTACCAGGGAGCAGAGCACTGCTCATTGAGCATATTCCAAATATGTCCTCTTTAATTATTCAACTGAGTACTGATCAGTACACACACATAAGGAAACTACCTTAAGGCAGAGGACAGTCCAAAAGGATTAAAGGGATAGTATTGATGCTTCCATGTGATAGAGAATAGTGCCTGATCCCATTAGATAGACTGGAAAACCTCATAACTTATTGGACATTAGCTAGACTACTCAGAAGACTCTTGCTTCTGAAGTAGAAAATAGTCACACACTGAATCTTGGCCTGATCCCATGCAACAGATCTTAAAATCAACACCTTAAGGGATAAAACTGCTTGGTCTAAGTACCTAGATGAATGCCACAACAAAGCTGAAAGACCTTTACAGAAATACAAGAATATCCAGGACCAGCAAGTTAAAATTAACAATGTCTGAAATGCAATAAAAAAATTGCAGGCATGCAAAAGGACAGGAAAATATGTCCCATAATAAGGAGTAAATCAATCAACCAAAACCAACTCATAACTGTCACAGCTGTTAAAATGAGAAGACTAGCACATAAAATTAGTCATTATAACTATATCCTATATGTTCAAAAAGTTAAATGAGACATGGAAGAATAAAAAAGATCCAATTTGGAAATTAAAACCATAATGTCTGAGATGAAAAATATACTGTATGGGATTAATGAAATAATGAACATTAGAATATCTAGAAAAAATGGTAAATTTGAAAATAGTAACAAACTATCTGAAAAGCAACATAGAAATAAAATAAAATTTGAAAAATAAATGGAACTTTAATGAACTGTGGAACAAATTTATGTGGCCTAATAAACATATAATTAGAACTTCTGAAGGAGAGCAGAGAGATGGAAATACAGAAAAAGTATTTGAAGAAATAATGATTGAAAATTTTCCAAATGTAATAAAAACTATAAAAACAAGAGTTCAGTGAACATCAGTCACAAAAAGTAGGAGGAAAATTATACCGTGGCACATTATAATACATTATAATAAAATTTCTCAAAATCAGTGATAAAAAAATCTTAAAATCATGCACAGGAAAAAAGACACATCATACATTTTTAATGTATGGCAATTCTTTAGGACTAGACATCTACTAGTGTAAATTATTACAAGTCATCTTTTCTTCTTTACACATCTAGATAACAAGTGCCTAAAACAACGTTATTCCACCCACAGAGTAACAGATTAGGACAAGTAATTCAGATTATTATATTTATGGAGAAAATGGAAAAAATTAAGTATAATCAAATTTTATGTCAGAGACTTTTCAGGACAAACAAGGGATATTGCATTTCTCGTGTACATGTGTCCTAAATAACTCTAAGTCATGACATTTTAATACAATAGTGAGTTTAAAAATAGCACAGCTGAGGTGATACATAATTTAGAATCCCTAATTTCAATTATATGAGAATATAGGCATGATGTACTTCCAAAATATTATACTGATTATAATCCCTATTTTTATTCATATGTGACTAACCAGCCAATAATGACAGAAATTTCCCCTATTACTATAAATACGATGATTATATCAATCTAATTTATTTTGTCATGGGATCTCTCTTTTGCTCTCTTAGGCATTAATATATACTGCTTGATTTATTACAAGTGGATTTTCTATTATTATTGTGCAAAAAATAATAAAAACATTTTAAAACCCAGAAGACTTAATAGCATCTACTGCCAACTCATGATTACTCATGAAATTTATTGTTAGAGGGGAGCAATATTTTAAAGCTATAAAATCCAATAAAATTATAAAAATTATAAAATATAAACCTTCGGCTTTCACAGGAGAATACAATTACTCATTATCTATGCCTCTAGTGGCAATTAAAGATTTTAATTGAATATTTTTATCATAAGAAATCTTAGTGAAGAAATATAAGATACATAGATTCTACCTGTTGTTAAAGTAAAAAAAATTTAAAAAAACATAACGGCCTATCTTACATGAAGACAATTTTGGCAGATGCACTCCATCACAAAAGTACCACCCACATCTATTTGCCACCACCAAATTCATTGAATCAGTGTCTGTCTCTGTGATCTGACAGACTTATTTAACTTGAGCAGAGGTGAAACCTGAGCATGATACATGTGGAATTTAGAGATAAATTTAATTTAAGCATCCTTATAGTGAACTTGACTAAATAAATTAACTTTCTTGTAAAAATGTGAAGTTGAACATGTTTTTTATTGAAAACATAAAAGAGGTTGGCAGTCATAGGTCATTTAAATCTCATTTTTATGAGAGAGAAGTTGAGTTTCCACATATAATTGCTCTATTCAAGTTCTAAAGTTTACTTTAATTACAATGTATTCTTCTAAATTTTATTTCTTATTGAAAAGACAGCCACATTCTCTGACTTTGAATTCTATGCTAAATTAGGCAGCACTTGTAGAATCTGGTTGCTATGAAAGATTCTAAACACCCCTTGTTTTATTGGACAGAATTGCATTCATCAGTGAATGAGTCATTAAGATATGTATATCCACCTCAGCTGTGTTACTGAAAGGGCTGAAAGCTAAAGGCAAAAACCAAACCCCTCCAATATTTCAAAAGTGGACATGTGTCTTTTTGTGACCAAAATCTGCATAATTGATTATACCTACAAAGTGAATTTTTATTAGCAGTCTTAAAAACAATTATTCCCTTCCATGATTTTCTTAAAATTTTCATTAAATTCATGTAAAAGATTATGTAGGGAGTACATTAATATTTTAAAAGTTCTTTATTGATTTTGTATCATGTTATTTTCTTTTGCTTTAGAGAATATGAATCCTACTTAGATTTTGAAATCTGTTGCAGTTTCTAATAGTTCTCTTACGTGAGGCTAAATTGAGGGAATATTTCAAACTGTCAAAATAATTATCTGCCAATATAAAATATTGAAAAAATATTATAAAAGTAAAAGTATAAACCCATCAAAACTATGTTTTGATTTATATAATGATGTTCAAGATATGAAAATTTAGATACTTTTCCATCTAAGCAACTGGTATATTCCAGATACTTGAACACATTACAGTTAATCCTCCTTAAGAAGAATATAAGAAAAAAAAATTAGACCCAAAACTTATTTCAAAACATGGTGAAGTATAGCGAGAATGTCCCTTGTTTGTGCAATATTTTACTAATTTTATGCTGTCTTTAGATTCCCAACTTCTTGCTCTACCACTTTACCTTTTACACTCTGCTGTAGAACACAGTTCAGAAATGGTGGGAATCCTAACCAATGGACTGGGGAACTTTTGTAACATCCTCCGCAGGCCCTGTCACTATATGAGGACTATTCATCAAAAAATGGCTTATAAAGTCCAAATTACTAGAATGAACTTTACACAGGCAGCTGTTAAGATGCAAATGGGATTCATTCGCAAACACTCCACACCATCTTGGACGCCATGTCCCGTCCTTCCAGTATTCTCGCCATCACCTCTGCCCTCTGCTATTATCATTTCCCCTGGACTGCCTCCACAGAGCTGTTTCCTCTGTGTGTCTTTCCTTTACCTTTTCCACATTACCAAAACTGCGAAGAAGGTATTTGAGGTAAGATGTGCTGCCATTGAAAAATTCTACTTTTTAATGTTATTCAATTCTCCCTCTGTCTACCTTCCTTTCAATCTGGGACTGCTGGATGAAACTTTCTTCATTTTATTCTCTATGTTAAAACTACTCTCACTGACCATGTCTTATCCATCTCCTTTCCTTGGCAGAAATTCTTTGTCACAGTTCCAACTTTCATGCTTGTTCCTCTTAAAAGATGGCTAACTGAATGGAGAGGAGGGTAGAAGACTGGTGGTGACCCAGTACCCTTTATTCTGTTCTCTTGCAAGTCCACATTTATACTTCTCCAGTTACTATAATTGGGATGAATGTTACTTTAAATTTTCTTATGAGAAATGAAAAAAATATCCATAGTACCGTTTCGTTTTCTACAGTATCATTTCTTCTTTGCAATCATTATTTTCCTATTTCTATATCTTTCCTATTTTCTGATATCTCATGGGATATTTAAGGGACTGGGTTACCTTTTAATCTCAGTTATCCTTCTGGAACTTTCTTACAATTTTTATGTGGAACTAGTCTATCAAGACAATGATATGTACATTATTCATGTATTTCATGCCTTTAATGCCTTAACTTTTTTAAAGAAAAAAATAGGTTTGGTTCCATCACACTTTATTCTATCTATACACTTTACTAACTCTATCACAGATTAAAAAGCATTTCTGGATTTGTCTAGGAATTTAAGCCCATTAATAATACAGTTTGATTGTCCTTAGAATAAAACTGACAAGTTGGGAGTTGCCCTTTTCAGTAAGACATTTTTCACCAACCATTAAATAATTGTCTTATCAACTTTCTATTTCAAAGAAAACAAAAGATCTGAGCTTTTTAGGCATAAAAGAGCATCTTATCTTCATTCTCTAAATATGAGTCTATTGACACTAAGAAGCTCATAACATGGTGATGATGGGTTTCATTCTTTCATTGAGAGTCATGGTTTCCTGCCTGTGGTATACCACTTATTACTAAGAAGTTTCTTAGAATCTGACTCTATAACCCTGTAGCTGCTGAACCACTGTGCTATGATCTGAAAATAATACCTGAAATTACTTATCCCTGAACAGTAGAAGTTTACTTTATCACCATCTTTACCAAAAAAAAAAAAGGAATAAATGCACAAAGGTTTTGTGAAGTCACTAGTCCATAAGAGCCTGTTTAAAATTTTCTACGATCTGGCTTATTTTATGGAATCTATGATTTAATTCTTCATTGAGGAGAAACAAATGTGAACTTTAGCCACATAACAGGAAGGACTCAGGAAAAGTTGAGTTGATTTACCCGAGAGCTCTGGCAGAATCATGAGGAGCTAAGAAATGGAACTTAATTATGCATGAGTAAGGGAGAGCCAAAATTCACAGTAAAATCACGCGTCAGTGATTTAACTCTGGCTGGAAGTTTCAGGGTCTTGGAAATAACTTTATGTAGGCATGTTCTTTCCTCAGGACTTTTCTTTCAGGTTTTTATACATCTGAAAACAGTTCTTCCACTGTTAAAGCACTATTCCATTTAGGAAAGAAGAATCTTAATATAACTACTGATATGAAACTATCTTCTTTATCTTAGCAGTAAAATCCCCTGATAGAAGAATACACTGTGTTGGGGGGTAAGGGGAGCGGGGTGGGTATTTTGAAAAACATACACAGAGACTGTGTCTCTACCTCCTGGCCCCAGGGTAATCTCTGGGAAAGCTGGAAGAAAGCCTTTTCTTTGTTCCAGAAGGGCATATGTTCACAGAGCGTTCCAAAAGGACAGAGGAAAGGGGGCCTTTGAGGGAAATTAGGATTGTATTTTTTTGTGCAACCTAAATCCTTACCCTTTTCCTCCCTGATAATTCTTCAGTAAAATCTACATTATTCACCAGTACTTTGCAAAATCGGCTTTTTGAAATGTGACAAAAATGTTGTTTCAATGTTGGCACAGAGGAAAAAAAGAGGCTGCCTCCAAGACAGCCAACCATAGCTGGATTAAATGCAGCATGAAATAAAGAGATTGTTAAAAAGCAGCAAAAATAAATCTTGAGTCTCAAACTCTGTTTGCCTGGATTTCTGGGAAAACTGAGAGCTGAAATTCTCTCTCAGCTTGGACAATGAGGTCATTAAGAGCTTCTCTTAACAAGTGGGGCAGACACAAGATTTGTGGTGACCAATACTGCCAAAAGCACTCCTGAGAAGGTTGCGTATATATCAAAAAAACCCAGGATAATGGCAACTGAGGTGGTCTTCAAGGTCCTCCCAGCTTGACTAAACTTTAGACAGATTTCTTTCTGACTATAACTCCCTGATTTCCCTTTCCTTAGAGCACTTACTTTAGAAAACTTGTAGTTGTAAATTCTCTCTCTGCCTCTTTGAAAAGTATGTAAATCTTTTCTCCATCCCTTGCAAGTTCTACAACTCAGGAAATGTCTTTCTCAAGGACCTGGAAATCATCTCTTTAAAGTGTAAACACTGGAACGCCTGGGTGGCTCAGTAGGTTAAGCATCTGCCTTCAGCTCAGGTCATGATCACAGGGTTCCTGGATCAAGCCCCACATCGGGCTCCCTGCTCAACAAGGAGTCCACTTATCCCTCTCCCTCTGCCTCTCCCCCTGACTCGTGCTCACTCTCTCTGTCAAATAAATAAATAAAATCGTTTAAAAAGTAAATCAATAAATAAAAATAAAATGTAAACGTTAAAGCAACACCCCTATCTCCCAGTCTCTTTGGGAAGTCAGAAGCCTAACTTGGATGGGAGTCAATTAGCAAACATAGATGATCTCATCATAAAACCATCTATAAACTCAGGAAAAACTCCATGTATTCTCCCTATACCATTGATCGACTTCTCCATAATATGATCCAAGACTTTTCTGCTAAGTCACCCCACAACTTAAAACTCCTCTATCCTTTGTTACAGCAGAAATGATTATCCAGACATTGTCTGTGTCCTCTCCCCTCTTGCTGGCAATAATATTGGATTAACATCAATTTATGTATACTGGTCTTGTCTGGTGCAACTTTTCTTTAACAACGGGTAATTAGCTCTGGAGAGATACCAAACACGTAAGAGAAATAAGCTTGAGAAAAAATAAGTGAGAAAATAACCAACTATTTATAACCAAGCCCTCTTGTTTTTAAATACTTGTTATAATGCAACACTATATTATATAACATTTTTAGAGGTTATCATTTAAAAAATTGTTCAATTCCATTTAGAGATCTAATCCTGCCTGGGGCTCCATGCAGGGTGGAGCCTGCTTGGAATTCTCTCTACCCACCTACTCGTTCCCTCTCTCCCTCTCTCTCAAAAAAAATAAAAAATAAAAAAGATACCAATAGTGGTTCTGAGCTTTAGTTAAGTAATGCGGGTAACATTTTTAGCACAGTGCTTGGACCTAAAAGATGGTGAGAATTTTGGCAAGTCATCTATCTTCTATGAACCTCAGTTTCTTCATCTCATAAAAGGGGCTAGCAATAATGTCTATTTCCCAAGGTAATTGTGAGGAATGAAGGAGATAGTGTGTATAAAGTACTTAGCAGATCATTAGGCACATACCAGAGCTTACTAAGTTTTTTGTGAGTTTTTATTATTTAACAGGACCCTAGGATCAAAATGAAACCAAGTTCACCACACCCATGTAAACTTAGAGCTTGCTATCTCAGCAACTTTCAGGAAGCAGCTATGCTACTGAATTTGCTTTCTGACCCTATCCACGGAAGTTCACTGATACTTTCAAAAGTCCTTTTATGAACCTGAGGTTCTAGTAGAGTTCAAGCAATAATCTTCTTCAGTCATAACTTACTCAAAGGAGTAAGTAACTTACTCAAAGGAGTTAAGTAACTTACTCAAAGGAGTTAAGTAACTTACTCAAAGGAAATCACAGAGCATAAGGTTCACTATGATGAAGAAAACATATTCTGGGCCTTGGAAAGTCCATAATGTGCAATATGTGTTTGCTCAATAGGTCCTTTCAGGAGCCTACCCAGGTAGACCAAATTCTATCCACCCAACAACTTTCTTCAAGTCCTCCTCCATCACATTTCCTCAAATACTGAGGCTCCCGGAAAATCCTGCAAACCACCAAAAAACCTGTCATCAGAACTTCTCCTAACTGTTTCCACTTAAAGGACAGGGATATTCAATCACTTACTCTAGAATTCTTCCAGTTTCCCTAGGCCTTGCCTGTACATAGAGATGGAGTCTTATTAAGAGCAATAACTTCATTTTTCCTGACCATCACCTTAATATTTCTGATGAAGTGTTACTGCTCCTATGACAATTTCCCTCTGAGTATTTCTTTGATTCTGTGATTCCTTGTAGATGCTTAATAGTGCATTTATTATTTCTAGCACCATGCTGCTTGGGGGATGGAGGTGGTGTGGGGGCTCCTTCTGAGCACTAGAGTCTCCTAGTATGCTACATGCTGACGGTGTCCCTCTGGTGACTTCTGTGGTTTTAGCCACTTACAGTCCTCTGAGAGCAGCATGTGGTAAAGTTAGAGGGGAAGTAACACTTGGCTTTTACTTTTTCACTATAGTTTATTTGTAGGCCTTCATGGTTGTGTTTCTTCTGCTCCCACAGTACTGGTCTTGGGCCCATAATTCAATAATACCAAAAAGGATATACTTGAAATATACATTCTTTTCAGAAAATCACGTTTAGTATTTATGGCTTGTTCTTCCCTCTTGTTGAATGAATTTCCCTCAGAGACTCCTCATTTCTTGTGCAGCCAGAACACTAGAAACAACCCAAGATTCTGGTCTCCTTCATTTTGCTAGACATACCCAGGCCCATCTGATGTTCACTTGGTCTCCAGAGGGGAGAAAACATCAAAACTAAAATTATGGAATTTGTACTAGCTACTTTTAAATGTAAAGCAATGGTCACCTTATTTTCAAAGTTTCTCTCATTACATTACTTAATGTTTTAATTTACATTATCTAAACCTAACAGATTTCACCATTTAACTGGTTTTTCTTATTAATCATTTCCTTGCATTCTCTACTCAACTACAATTCGTTTTCATTTCAACTTTGAAAATACATTTAAAATTTTGAATTCAACCCAGACACAAAAAAAATGCCAATATTAAAACTCCTCTATGGACTGACTAATAATATTGTGCTAGTAAAATAAAGATGAACTCTCTAAAGATCAAAAAATATTGCTATGGTTTGTCTCCTTATTTTTCCCTCCCTACCCCCCACGACCCCCACCCTGCCCCTCAAGTTCCTCATATCAGACTCCTAATCTCACAAAACAAACTGAGGGTTACTGGGGGGTGGGAGGGTAGGGATAGGGTGGATGGGTTATGGACATTGGGGAGGGTTTGTGCTTTGGTGAATGCTGTGAAAGATGTAAGCCTGATGATTCACAGACCTGTACCCCTTGGACAAAGAATAAAAATAAAATTAAAAAAAATATATTGCTAAACTCTCTTTTAAGATATTTTTTGGTTTGTTTTTCATGAGGTACAATAGAGGAACTTAAGTGTATATGCTGTTAGAAAATCACTTTTTTATATTTAATCACACTGACAACTGACCAGATTATTCTTCCTGTAACTATGTGTAAGTGACTGCACTCTCAGACTTTACATTTGTGCCAGATATTTAGGAAAAAGTGGAACATAAAGAATTTATAGTTTTCAAAACATAGCTCTATTACATAAATATATCTTGAAAATATGCTTTACTGACTTCTCTCTCAGGCAGCATTTACCTGGCATCAGCAAGGCAGGTGTTCTAATTTGCTTGGTGTATCTAAGCATGTGCCCTAATGCTCAAAAAAATATACTCTGTAGAAGGAGGAAAGTCACCCTTTACTGTATCAGAAGAGTAATATTAGCATCTTCCAATATGTGTTTAGAAATGGAATTGGTATTTTACATGATATTTTCAAGTTTTATGGAAAAGAGTGGTTTAAGAATCAATTAACATTGCATCTCCAAATGCAACTTAACACTTTGCTTCTCTGCCAGGTAAAATCAAAGTTTTTGGATTGAAATTAAATATACAATAAATAAAAGGCAAACCTCTAAAGAATAATATCCCTTAGTAATTTCAAATCAAATATATTTTATCACCAAGGAAATAACATGCTTTCAACTTGTTTTTCATACCAGATGTCCATTTAGGCCCATTTCCAATTTTAGATAAATTTCAGAGACATCGACGGATACTAATTAATCTGATTCCATGCACAAAGGTTAGCATCCATATCATAAAAATTTAAGAAACTCAACAAATAAAACTGAAATGTAAATACTTAAAATGACATGAATGAAAAGAACTGTGGAAATTAAAGAAGTAAATCCTGCAACATTATCCTAAATCCTAAATCAGCAAAGCATGAAATCCTAGGTCTTGGAAGGATTTTGAAAATGTATTTAACCCAGCAACATTCCTTGAGCTCCATTCAGACCCACTTTTGTTTTATGGTTTACACTGTGCTAATCACATAATTTCATTTAATCTTCCCAGTAACCCATGGAAGTAGGTAGTATAATTACTTAGCAAGTTGGTACATGGCAGGGCTGGAACATGACTGCAACCTCCAGGATCATCTTCTGCATTCTTTCCATTATATAATACAGGAGACAATTTATCCTGTCTTCATTCAGCTCCAGTGACCAAACTGTAATTATCAAGAATTATTATGCACCATCTGTTATAATAAATATATACAGATTTAGGCATGGAGGAAAGGTAACCCAGCTCAAGGGGCTTTTTGGAAGCTTGACTGTTGAAATAACACCTGAACTCATTGAAGAATAAATAAAATATGAAGGAGTCTAATCAAGTTTGGAATTGGAAACTTGGAATCAAAATCAGAAATTTCTGATATTAACCCTTCTCCCCCTTCTGCCCTATACTTATGTAAGGGCAAATACAAATTAAAAATAAAAGGCCTAATTCTCCCTGTTAAAAAAAAGGGAAAAGATTCCCCTCACCTCCCTTCTCATATCATTTATGTAATATGTTCTTACTCTGTCTCTGACCTGTAATATATTCTCACTTGTAATATGTGCTTACCTTATCTCTGAAAAATTTGTACATCCTTAAAAGCTAAATTAGACTTTTACCATCTTAAGGACCCAGGAATGTCTTTCTCAAGAACCTAGGAAATATCCCATTAAAAAGTAAACATCAAGAAAAATAGCACTCTCATCTCCCAATTTCTGTGGGAGGGTATTTATTTTAATAGTTATATCCTTGCTTTATTTTCCATTAGAGCAACTATAATTACCACTTCAAAACTATGATTTAATGGGTGTTTGTCCCTAATTTGAGAGTTCCCTAGCTTGAGGCTAAAAGAATATAGTAAGCTAGCTTAAGGTCAATTTTAAGAAAACTATTGCTATATTTCAATAAGACCCAAAAATATGTAATTTGGTAAAATATGCCCAATAAATTTTAAATCAGACTTTTATGCTCCTCAAAGCCCTAATTAATATGGCTAGAGGGAAAAAAAGAAGAAAAAGGAGAAATGAAATAATCTTGAAATCATTGTATGGAACCTATGACTTTTAAATTTAGGTTAGGCTTGTTTTCTAATATTTAGATTACTAAACACAAACCTAAACACAAAACCTAATTAAGTGACATCATTTAAGAGAGCTATTTTGAGTCTACCTTAAAAATTCACTATAATTCATAGAAAGCTGGTGTGCACAGGACTGCATACAGGTCTTTTAATGAGCACAATATGGTAGGCCTGGTTATTTTTATAATTGTTTGATATTCATTTATTAAATCATCTATTCATTAATTGATAAATATTTTTTAAACTTTTCTTACCTTTTTATTAAAATATAACACACACGTATAAATGTATACAAATAACAAGTTTTACAGCTCACTGAATTATCACAAAATAAACACACCTTGGTAACCACCATCCAAACCAAGTACCTTTGAAGTACACAACCTTTCCTCCCCAAAGTCATCACTATCCAGATTAGTACTTCTTGATTTATAAGTTTTATATAAATGGAATAATACAATATGTAATATTTTGTGTCATGAATATACCACAATTTCTTTGTCATTTCTACTGCTTTTGGATTTGTGGTGTGTCCACTTTGAGACAATCATGAATAATGTTATTGCAGACATTCTTGTACGTGTCTTCTGGTGCACATGTGAATGCATTTTTGTGAATGGGGTTCACAGCTCATTGTGAAATCACCGTGTGTGTCAGTGTTTAGCTGTACAGCAAATGTGGACAGTGTTCGGAAATGGTCTTACGTTCACACTCCCACCAAGGCTTTAGAAAGCTGCTTCACATTCTGGCCGGCTTTGCAGTTTTTGCCACTCTGGTGGTGCTCAGGACCATCTCCTCATGCTTCTAGTATGTTTCCCTGAAAAGGAGGTGGAGTATCTATCCATCTGTCAGTTGGCCTTCCTCCTGCCCTCATTTGTAAAGTACTTCCTAGCCTCTTGCCCATTTTTTAAGATGGGTTGCCAATCTTTTTTACCCACTGATTTATGTTTAAGAAATCCCCTCTTATCCTAAAATTTTAATCCCATTCCCCTATTTTGCCCATCCCTCCCACCTCCTCCCCTCAGACAACCACCAGATTGTTCTCTGTGTTTATGAAGTCCGCTTCTCTTTCAATCAACTGATACTCTTGAGTGGCGATTATCAGCCAGACACTGATCTAGTGCTGGGAATATAATGATGAATGGAGAAAGACATAGAACCCTGCCCACATCTAGTATGGAAGACATGAGAAAAATAATTGAATGTCTACTTTGTTATGAAATATTACTGAATTTTGAATTATTTATAGATTTTATACTTATATTCATTCTACTCTTCTCATTGGAATGGTTATCCTGTTAGTAAATTTTTTGATAAATATTTTGATGTAAATAATGCATTTTTGATCAATAAGGCCAAACTGAAACATCCTAACGCATGGGCATAGACTGTTTTTAATGTGGATACTTGCAAAATATGACAGTTAACGGACATGTAGCATTGGCTAACACTTCTTTTTCAGTGTATAATTTCACATAGCCTAAATGCTTAGGAATGTGGGTTTTCAGTATTAGAATCTCAGTTGTGTTGACTCAGGAAGCACCAGCTACATCTGCTCCTTCTTGTCAATGTTGCAACTACCTTTGTTTTAGAGCTCCTGTCCAAATCATCTTTTAATCAGTTCCTATTTAAAGAGCCGAGAATATGTCTTCATCTGCAGGCTTCTTAATAAAGCACGATTTCTTTCTTCTAAAGAACTCAAAACAATGATCTTTTAGTCCTTTGTCACTCTGCTATAACTGTCTAATTTTGATTTTAGATTTCTTCTCTTCAGAATGAATACAAAAATTTGAAAAACTCATTTTTTATAAGCTCATCTTTATTTTCAATTGTCCTTGAAAAATAGAAACTCAAACAACTGCACCAAATTTAAACATAGAAAAATAGGTGGGACACAACTTTGCACATCTAAATTCTGACTTGGTAGCATTAATTAGTGAAAAAAAAATCCATCTGATAGTATTTCAGAGGATTCATGGATATATTATAGTGCCACACCACTACCATCCCTTCAAGTGAGGAAAGTAATTTTCTTTGAAGAGCTATCTATCATAGAAGTAAATAAAACTGATGAGTTATTTTCTTAATTGCCACTATTTCTATCATAAAGATTTCTTTGCCAAGAAACCAATTTTAGGAGAACTTAAACTTTAGATTTAGATTATTATTTCTGCTCACTGACTTCAGCTTACCTTAAGGTTTTGGTTTGAATTCATTTCTTCAGTTTGCTCACTACAGTAATTTGGATTTTTGTAATAATTCCAACATACATGGTAACTAAGGGGGCGGGGGACTCAAACTGAGAGATCAGCTAATGAGCTACACTATTCTTTTCACTCAGGAGAATTATGATACTGTTGAACAAAGAAACACTATTTCTGTCAGAAATTACCAATGCAATGAATTGAGAGATTGACTTATGTAACTCTCCTTTAAAAAAAAAAAATCCCCAATCACTAAGACAATTAGTTACACATTATGGAAATTAAGGTGTTTTTTGTTTAACAAAAGTAAAGATTGTGCTCAGTCTTTTGAGATTCACAACATAACACATTGTATATTAAATCTAAATAGGTGTGATTAGGAGGGTCTGTCACTTAGGAAGCCTTCCTGGAGGAAGTAAGACCACATATGGGTGAAGAAGAAGCAGGAGATGGGGGCAGAGAGGTGAAATAGATAAAGGAGTTTAAAAGGTACAAACTTCTACTTATAAAATAAAGAAGTCATAGAGATGAAAATATAGCATAGGGAATATAGTCAATAATATTGTAATAACATGATGATGACCACTATCTTTATAGTGGTAAGCACTGAGTACTGTATAGAATTAATGAATCAATACGTTATACATATTGTATGCACATTGCGTGTTAATATAAATGAAAACCAATATAACATTGCATACTAATTATACTTGGATACATCTTTTAAAATAAAATAAAATGCTCTTAAAAAATGAAGCAGCAGGTGAAAGCATTATAAATATCAGAGGGCATAGCAATGTTGACAAAATGTGAAAGCATAAGTAAATATGCTCAGAGCCCAGGGTTTCTGTAGAAAAGTGGTGTTTTGTTTTGTTTTATTTTGTTTTGTTTTGTTTTTGACAGAGAGAGACACAGCGAGAGAGGGAACACAAGCAGGGCGAGTGGGAGAGGGAGAAGCAGGCTTCCCAGGGAGCAAGGAGCCCGATGCGGGGCTCAATCCCAAGACCTGGGATCATGACCTAAGCCGAAGGTAGACGCTTAACGACTGAGCCACCCAAGCGCCCCAAGTGGTGGTTGTTTTAAAGATTGGGTTAGAATTTTACATAAAATGCTAAGAAACTTAATATAATACATAGGAATGGAAAACTAGATTTTTCATTTTTTTAGCTAAGAATAAATTTAGAAGATAAATACTTCTTATGGGTTATCAAAGTGATATTTCTAAATTATGATGTATGATCAAAACTTACTTTTTTTTTTTCTATTCCTGGATATTCTAAGAGCATGTAGTAACTGAGTGCTCTTTCCCTGTGGTAGGACTGCCATTTCATGATGGAACCGACTAAGTGGGTAAGGTCAAACTCTGGCTTTCAGAAATCAAACTCATTATGATGAACAGACTCTATTTTGGGCTTGAGCCACAGGCTCAGAACATGGGTATCCTGAGGATGCGCATATCAACTCTGTTTAGGAACTCAAGAGTCACAGCAGCTCTGAGCTACTGTGAAAAGTCCTAAATCCACAACACAGTCACTACCCACTCTAGCTTTCAGAAAACAAGTATTTTAAGATATAAGCTTTGGTCAAAAAAATTTTTGGAAAAAGTGGCAATATAAGTGAAAAATCTAGAGAAATTAAAGAAGAAAAAAAATGTCCCCAAACGTGAACAGGATGTGAAAGATTTGGAGAGCTTTGACAGCACGTGTGCAAAAACAGATAGTGGAGACAAATTCTGTTCAGTATAATGTTGATGAACTAAAGGATAACAAATCTTGTTAATTTAGTAAATTTCTCCGATAGGAAAACCTTCCTTGTTAGAGCAGCATTTCTACACTGCTTTGATATCTTAAGCCAGTGAAAAATATTCCTGATCTCCTATCCCCAGAGTGGAATGAAACCAGAAGAAATCTCTAAAAGGCAATGTCTCCATCTCCATAATAACTATGCATTTACAATTTCACCATTTTTCTGCTCATCAACACAGTCAGAACTTTAGATTAGTTCATGCAGAGAGCCTCATTCCCCTCAAGTCTTGGCACAAGAATCTGGACTTATCTTTGTGTTGCATAAAGGTTTTCTTGACAGACTGCTACCCTAGGGGAATCCAATATCCCAAATGTAAGGCCCTGGATTGAACCACCTGGTCTCAATTTCAAAACCTTCAAGTTAATATCTGTAAAAAATTCAATTTTGAATAATAAATTGTACAGGCCAAACTTTCCAAGCTTCATAAAGGAAATAAGGAAAGGAAGAAAAATCATTTAACAAATAGTTATTGAGCTTGATTAGCATAGAAATAGTCCTCCATATAAACCTCATATGTATCTCATCTTGCAAGGTTTCTACTTTGTTCAGTTTTTAATATTTTCTGGTATAGTCCTGATTGCATTCCAGAAATTTCCGTTTAGGTTGAAACTGAATTTTATGAATATGACTTGTGTCCAGGACTAATTTGGAAAGCAGGGAGTAATGCATCTATAGAGGCAAATTTTTCATAGGGCTAGAGAGGGAAGGAATTCTTACCACTAAGAGGTAACACAGAAGTTCACCTTTCAAGATGCATGGATGACCTTAGAGTTCAGTAAAGGACCTCCCAAGCGATCATGTAGACTGAGATATGGAATTGAGCAACCCTTCAGTTACTACGTTGCATGTCTCTGAGGTATTCAAAGACATAGCATACCTGAAAGTTATGAAGCTTGAGATATGGGAACTGCAATTCTTCCCTCGAGCATTGAGACTGCAGGAGAGGCATGAAGGTGCACATTTTTTGTTTCGTATTTAAAGACCGGGAAAGAAATACTTCTAATTTAGATCACTACTTCATGTTAAACATTCTTGAATGTATATCACTTTGTCCTATCAAACTTGATTAAGTATTCAAAAAATAAAATCCTCAAGTATGACCAATCAAGAATTTTTAGTTAAGGAAAAGCAATTTATTGAATACCTTGTTTCTGTCTGTAATCAGAACTAAATTTAAATGGTGTTTGTTTTAATAACTTTTAAAACATTCTCAATATATTTAAGATATAGTTAAAAATGTGGTAAATGCAACTGATTATATAGTTGCTGATAGTATGAGTGGAACAAAATTATTAGAAATTTTCCAAAATGGTAGAAACATCCCGAATTAAGAAGATATAAGACTTCTGGGGGAAGATGGCAGTGTAGAGAGGATCCTACACTCACCTTTTCCCATGGATACAACTAGGTAATACCCACATTAGTGTAAATAACTCAGAAAATTACCCAAAGACTGGCAGAACAAACTCTCCACAGCTCAATATAGAGAAGAGCCCCCATCAAAAATGGTAGGAAGGGCAGAGACACAGTTGGGAAGCAAGCTAACCTGAAACACTGTCCACAGGAGGGAGAGCACCAACAAGCATGGAGAATGGAGATAAGCAGACTCCACACCAGGCACCCCAGACATAGGGGACCCTCACTGGGAAGGTGAATCCCATAATATTTGGCTTTAAAAACCAAAGGGTCTTAATTTCTTGAGTTCTTATAACCAATGGGGCTTAACATGTGGAACTTTAAAAGTCAGTAAGTTGGCTCTGGGAGAGCCAGAGGTTGAGGGGAAACTGAGTCCCCATCCTTAAAAAGACAGCACACCAAAAAGCCCCTCTGAGCTAGAGCATAAAAGCAGTAGTTTGAAAGATGACTCAGATATATAGGAAGGAGATTTGCTTACTAATCTCAGAGTGTGTGCTGCAGGGAACAGGGATCTTTGGGAGACTTCTCCAACAACAGAAGAGCTAGTGGGCACCATGTACTGCCCCTGCCCCCCAGCTGAGACACATAGACACCTGTTAGAACCAGTGCAGCACCACACTTCCCACCTCGTTTGCTAACAGCATGCCACACCTCCATGCTCTTCTGTGGACTCACCCCTTCCAACCAATCTCAGCAGCTATCCAAATCAGTACCAGGACCCCTTCCATAGCAGATCTGTATAAACCTTGATACTACCATGTGCCCTGCCCCCATGGCTCTTCTGAGGACTCCTGCCATTTCACTTGGCCTTGGCAGGAGTACATCCAAAGCTGCATCACAAGCACGGCATTGTGCAAGCAACCCTAATGGGGCCAGCACCACTCTAAAGTGATTCCTGACCCAGGGAAATGGGAAGATAATCACACACCAGTTCAACTGCAGCTGAAACAGTGGCCTAGAGGCAGACATCTAGTCTGACTGCAGGCCCTGTCCACCAAAAAAGCCTCCCAGGGGAAAACACCAAGACTGCCATGCAGTTCAGTGAAACTGAAGCTCTGGCAAATGCCTGGTCTGATTCAGCTCAATCCCAAGGCAGACATATATGGGACCATTAACAACACAATTTCTAAACCCTGCCCAAAACAAGCAAGAAGAGCCATTACAGACGACTGGACTGAGGCAAACTCTGCTTAGCCACAAGAGTAGGATGCAAAAAGTACACATAGGGGATACCCCTGCAATTCAAGGTGCTGGGGAACAGGGGACAATTGCACTGAAGGTCACTATAGGACCTCTTCTTCATAAAACCATTACTTTCCAGTGCAGGAGACACAGCTGACTTTCTTAACACATAGAAACAGATACATAGAAAGTTCAACAAAATGAGGAGACAGAAGAATATGTCCCAAATGAAAGAACAGGACAAAATCAGAGCACGATGACTAAATGAAACAAAGTAATATGTCTGACAGAAAACTTAAACTAATTGTCATAAAGACACTCACTGGACTTGAGAAAAGGGTGGATGACCTCAGTAAGATCCTAAACAAAGAAATAGGAAACATGAAAAAGAACAAATCAGAAATGAAGAACTTGATACCTGAAATTAAAAATACACTAGATGGAATAAATAGTAGAGTAGAGGAAGCAGAAGAATGGATCTGTGACCTAGAAGATAGAATAAAGCAATCATGCTGAATAGGAGAAAGAAAAAATGTTACTAAAGAATGAGAATGGATTAAGGAAACTCAACAAACTATCAAGCATAACAACATTTGTATTATAGAGATTCCAGAAGGGAAAGAAAAGGAGGCAGAAAATGTATCTGAAGAAATAATAGCTGAGAACTCCTTGAATCTGGAGGAAAAAACAGAAATCCAGATCCAGGAAGCAAGGAGAACCCCTGACAAAATCAACACAAGGAAGTCCACATCAGGATACATAGTAAATAAAATGGCCAAACGTAGTGATAAAGAGAATTTTAAGGGCAGAAATAGAAAACAGTTACATACAGGGGAAACCCCATAAGGCTATCTGCTGATTTTTCAATAGAAACCTTACAAGCCAGAAGGAAGTGGCATGATATAGTCAGAATGCTGAAAGAGAAAAAACAAAAACAAAAACCCACAACCAAGAATACTTTGTCCAGCAAAGCTATCATTCAGAATAGAGGGAGAGATAAAGTTTCCCAGACAAACAAAAGTTAAAGAAATTCATGATCACTAAACCAGTCCTACAAGAAATGTTAAAGGGGACTCTGAGAGAAAAGGAAAGAAAATAAGTAGGTATAAGAAAAGTAGGAAGCACAAAAGCAGCAAAAATAAGTGTATCTGTAAAAATCAGTCAAAGGACTCAAAAAATAAAAAGATATAAAGTATGACACCATATACCTAAAACATGGGGTGGAGAGGAGTAAAGAATAGATTCAAACTTAAGCAACCATCAGGACACCTGGGTGGCTCAGTCAGTTAAACAACTGACTTTTGATTTTGGCTCAGGTCATGATCTCAGGGTCCTGGGATTGAGTCCTGTGTCAGGTTCCACATTCAGCGGAGGTTCTGCTTGTCCCTCTGCCCCTCACCTGCTCGTTATCTCTCCCTCTCTCTCTGTCTTTCTCTCTCTTTTTCCCTTTCTCTCTCTCTCTCAAATAAATAAATAAAATCTTTAAAAAACAAAACTTAAGAAACCATCAACTTAATATAGACTGCAAAAGGACAAGGGAGAATAAATGAGAACAAGACAGAAGTCACTATCTTCTTTAATTTGATCTAGGAAGCAACATCCTATAATTTTTGCCATATGCTATTTATAAGAAGTGGGTAACTAAGCCTACCCCATACATAAGGGCATAAGTACCAGTAGACCATGATCACTGGGAGTCATTTGAGATTAGGTCTACTACATTATGGAAAATAAAACTTTGTTCACTGAATCTTAGGAATGAAACTATGAATGCTTTTTCAGAGATTTTCTTTCCTTCTATTTTCTTACTTATTTGTAGGTTTTCTTTAAAAATTACTACTCTTCCAAGTTGCTAGGTAAATTGGAGTAACATTCTCTAGGACAGAACATGCTACCTTCAGAACTTGAAGATGCCTAACAAATGTCCTTAAAGTAAACCTCAAAAAAAGTAAACCTTTGGCCATAAAAACACACATTTATCCCACATGCAAAATATACTCATTCCCACTTCATCCAAAAATCCTTAAATGTCTAATCTAATCAATATCAGACCCCAAATCTGGGATCTGATGAAGTATATCAAGATATGCATTCTCTTGATTTAGAGACATATGAATAGAGAGAAGGGGTGAGATAAACAAACATACAAGTAAATTTTTGACCTCATGCATACATCACATAATTTTTGGAATAGAAACCAGCGAACTCTAAAAAACATTCCCATTTCAAGAAAAAAAAAAAAGAAAAGTACATAGGAGTCAGTACTCCTTGACAACTCAGAGTTCCTGCTGTGCAAATGTTTCCATGTTTCCCTGCTCTGGAAGTAAAAAAATATCCCTTGATTAGGTCCCAGTTCTGCTTCCTAGGAGGGGTTTTCAGCCACTTTTTTCATCATCTCTGTCCAGTTTTAAAGAGATTGTTAGATATGTTAGATCTCTGTTTTCTTAGCCTAATTTCTGCCTGCAAAATTAGAAACCCAGATGTTATTTTATATGTTAATCAATTTCAGTCCCTTTTAGCTTGACTGGTGACATTTTAGCCAACTGTCCCCAAATATGAGTTGATTTTTTAGATACTTGGTTATGGTCAACAACATTTACAAAAGTGAAAAATTTGTGTGTTTTATTATATATTCTATTTCCATGAACCATAGTTATAAAGGCCACAGACCTGTGCATGCTTTGAGTAGTATTGGCCCCTTAGGAATCTGTGGGACTATGCTTTCTAGAGGCCCTCTTATTCCCTCCAAGACATCCTAGGTGCCACTTTCTTAATGTCTTACGAAAGCACAGGAGGGCTACTTCTTGATTTGGTCTACACCCCTAAGCTACATCTTAAAAGCCCTTGACTTTTTCTTTGCCCCGAAGCTGTACCTATTTTAATTTGAGAATATTTTACTGTTTTGCAAGGTTAGAGAGGCTGAAGAATTTTAAAGAGTTTTATAAACAATATATTTTGGAAGCTCTCTATTACCTCCTTGTTCTGTTTACTAACTGGATAATTCTTTTCTGACCGCATGTCTCACTTTTATTGCCTTATTAAATCCATCTAAATGAAGTTAGATCTCTCCTTTTGTACTCTGCCTGGAGTCCATCTTGCCCAAATCTAGAAATTAATTATATCTTATATCAGTCTTCCAGAGGATCACAAAGGACAGCTTTTACAACTATTTCATAACTATACCATATTGGCTACCATTTTCTAAGCCTCCTACATCAGCTTCTTTCTAAATTGCCATCCAGGCTTGAAATCAATGCCATGTATTTTAGTTTTTTGTTTTGTTAGCACCCCAAGTACCAATTTTTGCATCAGGTGACTTATGCTTTGTAACAACTGCAAAATTCAATGACACACCAAAACAAAAATTTACTTCTCATGCATGTTACCAGGTTGCCTCTACTTTTGTCAGTTGGGTTCTCTCATAGCAGTGGACCTAATGAATATTTTGGGTTCATCTAGGTAGTTCTACTTCAAACACAGGTCTGTGGATTGGCTTTACTACATGATTTACACAACATCCTTGGACCAGCAAGCTAGCCAGGGCATGGCATTCTCATGGCAATAGTAAAGGTGCAGAAGAACATGTCCATGCACATTTCAGTCCCTCCATGCTGAAAAAGCTCTTGCTTTTAGCATCCCATTGGCCAGACCTCATTATCTAGCCCAGAAGCTAAGGGGGGGGGAATATACTTTGTGTTTTGGGATAAGAATTGAAAAATTACATGGAAAATGATGTAAATTGAGGAAGGAATGATATCTACTTTATTACAAAAGCACTTTAGTAGAAAAGGTAATGACACATTTTATACTAGAAACACATAAAAACATACAGAGTATATGCAGGAAGCAACTGAGGTCAAAGACTTGGTGATATCAAAGCTTGAAAAGTAGATTTGGGCAACACCAGTATATAGATACGTAACAATTTTGTAGGATTGTTCTATCATAAGGATAAAAAGATTATGTTTTGGAATAAATACAAATGCATGGTGATAGCAGAGAAGAAGGCAGAAGAGGATGCTAAAAAGGACTGTTCATGTATAAAGTAAAGTACCAGTGAGTGTGTGTTGGATACTGGAAATAAAAAGGAATTTGAAGGAAAAAGAAGTCATAAAATGTGTGGAAAGGTAAATAAGGCTCAAACCTAGAAACAGATAATTACATTTGACAATTAAGAGGTTCAATGTCCATGTTACACATGTATGAAATAATCGCATAATTTATACATGGTTTAATGATGTCTAAATACGAATCATGCATCATAGCCTTCTGACTTTAGGGCTGCCTGCCCTAAAACCAATTTAATAAACATGCAATCTTGTTCATCAAATTCCTAGGGGCAAATTAAATATTAAGATTCTTTGATATCTACATCTAAGAAATTCTCATAATTAGATGTATGTGGAAGGAGAGTAATCCAAATTACAAAGGCTGAAAAAAATTAGTCTGGCAATGCCTCTTCAGCCTGTCTCATTTACAATATGAGTAATAAAAAATATAATTAGAATAAAGCAATTTAGGAAGAACAAATTCCCCAAGCTTACTCTACAAGTTTTGACTCTGTGTTCCAAGGGAACTTATCTAAATGAGCAAAAAGAAAATGCAACCCACTGGGAATAACAAAATCATAAGTAATATCAGTAAAGTTGTTTGCTCCCCACAGGAATACACTCAATAATATCAGTTGGAATTCCATACAAAAAAAGAGAGCATTAGACTCTGGTCCATTAGGAATAATTTGCTATCTATCTGAATCTAATTTGTTCAGATAGATGAAATAGTTAAAAAGAATGGTGATATAATGGAATATGCCTAACGAAGCTTCATCTACTCTTTTTACGGACATGGTGAGAAACATAAAATTATTTTGATCACGCAGGTTGAGTTTATGTATGCAAGGGTCATGAGTTGAATTGTGTGCGTCCCCTGCAAAAAAATATGTTGAAGTCCTACTCCCCAGTACCTAAGAATGTAACTTTATTTGGAAACAAAGTTTTTGCAGATGTAACTAATTAAGACGAAGTCATGCTGGAGAAGAGAGGGCCTTCGGTACGCCATCATTGTTGTCTGTATAATATGGTCCTGTGAAGATGGAGACACAGGGAGAAGATCACACAAAGGCAGAGGATTGGAGTAGCGTGTGGATAAGCCAAGGAACTTCCATGATTGCCAGCAACCCACCAGAAGCTAGAAAGAGGTCAGGGATGATTTCCCTACACATTTCAGAGCCAGCGTGATTCTACCAACATCTTGACTTCGGACTTCTAGCCTCTAGAACTGGTAGAAAATAAATTTCTGTTGCTTTGAGCCCCCCAGTCTGTGGTAGGTACTTTGTTATGGAGGCCCCAGAAAACTAATAGAGCAAGTCTCAATCTGACTGAGTAGAAGCAATTTAAACATACATTTATATCCCATATAAAGAATTGGTGCTGACTCTAAAGGTGCCCATTTCATAAAATGCTAACTAGCCAAATTAATAAAATTTAAAAAGCAAGATCATCAAAGTTATTGATGAATATTCAAAAGGTGAGGATATAGATTAGTGACTGATTTAAATGACTTAACAATAAAATACTCCCCATTGATAAGGAGGCAAATTTTAACAAGGTGTGATGTTTGGTAGCTTTAAAGTCAGGTAATCTTGATGTAAACAGATCAAGTTTCACTGTTAACTAGCTACTTGGCCTCAAACAGTTTATTTGAATTCTCTAAGACCCAGTTTACTCATCTGTAAAATGAAGACTATACTTATATCTGTCCCTAAAGAGTTTTTATGAAGATTTAAATATATTTTCTTTAACACATAATTCCAGTGCATAATGAAGGTGTTTTTCTGTTACCCAATAAACTATTGTATCATTTTAGAAATTCTTGTTCCTCACCATTGAAAATCAGAATATTCCCCCTTTCACTTCCTTTTGTTAACATATTTCTACCTCATTCTCTAGCCAAACTGTACTTCAAAGATGAAATGCATGCTCTCGTTTATCAATTAACAGAAGAGACATGTGATTAGGTATAAAAATGTACAGTTTCTACAGTCAGACAAATCTAGTCTTCCACCCTTGCTAGGAAGGACAATTCAGACAATTCATCTAACCTCTCAAAGTGCCTATTTGCTGTGCTATAGCATAAACTTTTAATAATGTCTGTCTCATATTAAGTGCAAAATAGAGACAGAGCGTCTGGCACATAGAAGCTCAAAAACTGCTAGGGCACACCTCTTGAACCCCTCAATTCATTCAGACACCAAGTTCTATTCAGGTCATCCCCACAGCTTCTAGTTTGCCAGGGTCTCATTGTCTCATGACAGAATCACTCCAACAGCTTTCTAAACTAACTCCCTTGGCTTTGACCTCTCCAACCGGTCCTCTGCAATCTGCGTATATGCTGGTAAGGGAATGAACTTTATGGTATTATTCTGCCTTAAAAAAAAAAAAAGGACACTGGGGTGTCCAGGTTGCCTAGTTAGTTAAGCATCTGACTTACAATTTGGCTCAGGTTATGATCTCAAAGTCGTGAGATCGAGGCCCAGCATTGGCCTCTGTGCTCTCTGGGGAGTCTGCTTGAGATTTTCTCTCTCCCCCTCCTTCCTCTGCCCCTCCCCTGCTCACATGCTCTCTCTTCTTCTCAAATAAAATATCTTAAAAAAAAAAAGACACATGTTCACCATTCACAATTTCTTCTATTCTAAATCTTTCTGACTTGCCAGTCTTTATAATCTACTTCCACCCCACTGCAACGAACACTGTAATACACCACCCAGATCCCTATTGATAAAGGAATACATCAAGGAAGTTGCTCCAGTTGCAGAGTGCTGACAGTAGCCAACTTTCAATCTCCAGAAACATCAGAGATGTTACAGAAAGAGTTACTTTTTGCAAGACTCATTCCCCTTCCCAGGGTGGCCAACACCCAATGACTCATCAGTGCAGGGATAGAGTCCTGATCCACATGGCCTAACAATGCTGAAAAGTCATTCTAGCTCCAGAACTCTCCATGGGGTGGCTGAGGCTCGGACTGGAGCTGCCTTCTCAATGTCTTCTTGTTCCCACGTCTGCTATGGTATCTCCCTTTCACAAATTTTGATCCTAAAGGCTATCCTTATATACTCACCCTACTCAACAAACTCTGTCTCACAGTTGGCTTCCCAGAAAATGAATCTGAAACATCCACCTGAGCCAGCTTTGTTTCAAAGAAGCCATCACCATAAATGCTTGTCAAGGTTGGTCTTTCTTCTCTCTCTAGCAAACTACTCACACACAAGCAATCATTTGTTCATTTGTTCATTTATTTTTTGAAAATGAGTAGAGCATCCTTCCTTCCCTATAGACTTCTTTCATATAGACCAGGAAAGAAATATAAGCATTTAAAATAAATGTGACTAAGATAAGACAGTCACTTTTCTAGAGGTAAGTGTGCAGTCCATATTAGCACACAGAAGGAGATAGAAATTGCTATTTCTGTGCTGGTTCACAAGAAATTCTGCAGCTTCTTTTTTTTTTTTTCCTTCTCTCTGTTAATGACAAACTCGATATTTACCTCTTCAAGGGATCTTCTCCTGGCAAGGCTTCTCACTCAATTTATTGAGATTTTCACTGCCCATTATGGAAATCTTTCTGGTTCAAATATCATTATCTTTCCTTTTAATTCAAAATATGTGCCTGCACTAGGCAAAGTATAAAGTACAGAGTTTCACAGAATTGATTGGGAAGATGATATGTATAAGTTAACCATTTTCCTGAATACCCTAGTTGTCAGTCTGAACAACTTTCTGGAATGTATAGAAATGGCAGTAAGAGGTTTCAAGATAAAACACACAGGTTCCATAAAGACTGGGTTTATTATTTTCCAGAGATAAGATAATATTGATTTCTACAGCTCTGCTAAAATGTTCTCTGTCTCTTTCCATATCTCCAAATAAAAGAAGGGAAGTTTTTAAAAAGCTGAGAAAATAACAAAAGTTAACTTTCACCTTACCTAGTAATTTTTCACTTATTACTCCATTACTAAGATGTTCTACCTATGTCAAAATGATACCCCTTCATCTTACCCAGAATCCATAGAATGAATTAGGAGCTCAGTAAACATGTGAAATGAATACTTACTGAATAAGTTAATAGAAAGTCACCTGGAACTTCTTTTCCACCAAAAATCTCAAAAGCATACTCTTTGAACAGCATTTTTGCATTCATATACTGTAAATATATGTTATAAGGCTTTGCCTCTAAATTCCTAGGGTTAAAGAAGTTAAAAATAGGGGGTGAAGATAAGACAAACTAGCCAAGTAAGAAGTCTGTCTCCTAGGTGTGTGGAATTACTACTGTATCCCAGAAGAAGCAGTAAGATATACAGAAGTTCTACTTTGAAACTTTTCCCAGGGAAAATTGCATTTTCAGAAATTATACCTTTGAAGTTATTCTGTACTATTCTATTTATAGAATATTTGTTGATAATTATGCCAAAAGTCATGTCTAAATCACCACTCCCGTATGAAGTTGCTCTAAATTTAATACTCTACTCAACAGCTGTTCCTATGTCTTCTGGCAACATTTCAATGATTTAAAAGGAGAATATTGATAGGGAGCGGCAAGATGGCGGAGGAGTAGGAGACCGATTATCATCAGGTCCCAGGAATTCACCCAGAGAGCTATCAAACTATTCTGAACACCTACAAATTCCACCAGAGATCGAAGAGATGAGGAGCAGCAATTCTAGGAACAGAAAATAGACCGCCTTCTGGAAGGTAGGACGTGCGGAGAAGTGAATCTGCGGCGACGGGAAGATAGACCCCGGGGAGAGGGGCCGGCTGCCAGCAAGGGAGCGAGCAGCGGAGCACAGACTCGGAACTGTGAGAAGTCGGCTCCACTGAGGGACATCGCCCCAGAGACCAAGCAGGGGGTGAAGCCACTGCAGGGACACTGTGGTCTCAGGACCCACGGGGACACAAAAAGACCAGGGTGTCTGAGCGCGACCGAGCTCCCAGGTCTCAGAGAGAAGCCAGCGGGAGAGACGGAGCTGAGCTGAGGTGTCTCTCAGCTCGGGGTAACCTTGGGCTGTGATCTGAAGCACAGCCGGGCCACCGATCTGTGAGCGGGGACCCCACAGGCGGCAGACCCAGAGAGACTCACCTTCTTCCTCCAGGAGGAGAGGTGCGGGAGTGGCTGCAGGAATCTGCGGGTTCGGAGATTCTAAACGGGGCCGCGCCAGAGACAGAGACGCTCGGTCACAAGCGGGGTGAGCTCGGAGCGCGGCCGGAGACCAGGAGACGGGAGGGACTGCTTTTCTCTGAGGCGCGCT
>LNAC01000166.1:2656437-2694842 GCA_002007465.1 Ailurus styani | reverse complement strand
CAGGGTGGGGGGTCGTGGGGGGTAGGGAGGGAAAAATAATGAAACAAGATGGGATGGGGAAGGAGACAAACCATAAGAGACTCCTAATCTCACAAAACAAACTGAGGGTTACTGGGGGGTGGGAGGGTAGGGATAGGGTGGATGGGTTATGGACATTGGGGAGGGTTTGTGCTTTGGTGAGTGCTGTGAAAGATGTAAGCCTGATGATTCACAGACCTGTACCCCTTGGGCAAAGAATAAAAATAAAATTTAAAAAAATAAAATAAAATAAAAGGAGAATATTTAAGAAAGTTGTAGATATTCTGTTTCAAATGAACACACTAATCAATTACTCTTTCCAAGACACTTAAGTATACCTCAAATAAGTAAAAATTCTTGGCTTTTTCATGATAGGTGTGGTTAACCTTAATAGCTTTGAAATAACAAATTGTAGTGAAGTAACTATTCCACCACCATTACACTACCATGAACTACAGGAAAGAACCCAAGGCTTAACTCCTTGTGTGTTTCTCCTACAATGAGACTTTTATTGATTGGCCAAGACTTTTAAGAAAATATTGATATTAGAATACTTAATCTGAGCTCTAGGCCACTGAAGTAAATGGAGCATTTAGGGCTCAAAGAGCACAAGAGGATTTGAAATAAAACAAGAACAGAAGGCAGTGGAATCAATATAATTATTTTTTAAAGATCTTATTTATTTATTTGAGAGAGAGAGAGAGTGCACAGAGGAAGAGAGAGAGGGAGAACCAGACTCCTCTCTGGGCACAGATCTCTACACGGGACTTGATCTCAGGACCCCAAGATCCATAACCTGAGCCAAAGGCAGACTCTTAACTGCCTGAGCCACCCAGGCACCCCTCAAATCTAATTCTAACACTTAAATCCAAATGTGATCTCTTTGGCATTTTATCGGTTATAATTAAATTAACCTAGAAAATCAGTCATTAAATACAACAAAGGAAGGTACGTTCCTGTAGAAACTGGACAAGTTGAGAATTCAATTCTTTATACACTTTTTTATACACTCTTCAGTTTTAGTATATTTGTATACACAGGGGGATGTTCACTAAGAACATCTTTAGAGGGTAGGGTTACAAGCTGGGTGAACATATTTAATTTGCTGGTGCTAAATTCCAGGAAATGTGACAGCAAGATGATGGAAGGGAATAGGAAAAAATATAAGGAGATAAAGGAAATGCTCTTCCTGAAAAGCCTTTGGTCCTTCCTTCCTCTGTTTTTTTTTGGGGGGGGGGCGTGTTGGTCTTTTTGGGTTTTTTTTTTTTTTTTGGTTTTTGGTTTGTTGTTGTTGTTGTTGTTGTTTTTTCATTTCTAGAGGCTGGAAGACTACATCTCACTCTTTGGTTGACCTTTCTTTCCCACTTAGTGACTAAGCAAGCAAAATCTTCAGGGCATGTTTTACAGAATTAAAATCTTAAAAATGTGAGAAATTACAAACAAAACCTATAAGGAATTCACTATAAATATGTCCCCAAGATTTGTCAATCTTGAAAATGATTATAAAGCCTATTAAAGTTTATAAATTCTTGACTCTTAGCACCTCTTTTTAGTGAAAGATTTTACACAACACTGAAGTGTTGCCTAAGTTATTTCTGTGATCAAACCTAAGGTCTTTGAGTTAGGATTGAGTTAGGTGTGTATGTGTGTGTATGTGTGTTGTGTGTGTGCGTGTAGTAAAAAGAGGACACAGAGGAAAAGAGGGAAAGAGAAAAAAGAACCAAAGAAAGATCAGACTTGGGCACATTGGTTTCTCTTAGGTAACTATCTTAACTGCAGAAATGAAGGTAGAAAAATCAACATTCGGCCTTTGTATAAACATTAAAAACCAACCATTTGGCAAACTCTTTAGCTTTTTAAGTCACAAGAGGCTCGATTTTTACAGCATCAAGAGCCAAGTTCTTGGTATCTATATAGGTACCAAGTGAATACATAATTGTTCGGTGAGTGCTACCTCCAGGTACCTGAAACAGGTAAAGAGTTTTGCAAGTCATGAAGAAGTGAGACTAGTCACAGAGTAAGAGTCATTGAAAGGGCCTTGAATCCTGTCCTACCTACGTTAGCCCCAGAGTATATGTGCACCTGAAGGGTAGACTGATCTCATGGATGCTTTAGGAGAAGACATGTGTCTTGCATGTCAGGAGGCAACCTGACGCAGTGTCATGAGAGTCCTCATATGTTCTGATAGTACACAAGGAACAAGAGATCCCTCAACCCCTTTCACGCTCCTTGGCTGAGAGTGTCAAGAATGGGGCACCTGAGCTGGTGGGGTGAAAAAGATCTGCAGTCGTTACAAAGACATGCCCTGGTGAGAGTGGAGAATGAATCAAATGGGAGATCTCTCAGCACAAGCCAATAAGAAGGATGTCAACAGCAGTGTCTGGGAGCTTCCCATTCCTCCAGATATGATGATATTTTTGGTACATGGAGGGAAAATGTCCCTGAGAAGATGCAGGATTGAGAAAGAGTCCTAAATTCAATTTTTTAATTCTCAAATTGACTATGTTTATATGAATTGACCAAGAGTGATTATGTTTTCTCCCATTAACCTGAATGGGAGCATTTCTATTGAAAAACAAAAGAAAAGTCACCATTTAGCACATCTGAGTCATAGCCTGAAACTGTGTTCATACTGCATATGTCTGTCTTTCTGTGAGCTTTCAATTATTGCCTTACATTGTCTTTTGGGAACTTCTAGTCTAGTCTCTTATTCAATTTACCTGTCCTTGTTATAACTCTGAAACCTTGAATTGTGCCTATGGCATTAAGTTGTCAGTGAACAAACACATAGGAAGGAAGGGAGGAAGGAAATGGAGAAAAAGGAGGGAGGGAGGGAAAGAGGGAAGGAGGGAGGGAGGGAAGATGTGGGGAAGGAAGTGAGAGAGGGAAACTAATGTGTCCCAGTATCTTTTTTTTTTTTTTTAAATTTTATTTTTATTATTTGCCCAAGGGGTACAGGTCTGTGAATCATCAGGCTTACATCTTTCACAGCATTCACCAAAGCACAAACCCTCCCCAATGTCCATAACCCATCCACCCTATCCCTACCCTCCCACCCCCCAGTAACCCTCAGTTTGTGTCCCAGTATCTTATTCAGTATCTCTAAAGGCATTGGAAATCCACTACTCATTTTGCCATCATATTTGTTATATGAACAACTTGATCCACTTTAAGAAGAAAGGATAAAGCACATTTGGGAGGGAATAAGATAAGGACAATGTTCTCATGAGAGGGGAGTTCTGTCCAGGCATCTGACTGGAACTACATGTATGATGGTTTTTCAAGGCACTAAAACAATGTTTGGATTACTATTTTTAAAATCATGATGAAAGATGAATTTTCTAAAACATGAGACCAATACAGAAATCATTAAGGAAAATATTTTAGATTACATAACACCACAAATAAACAATTGAAAGATATACTTCAAATAGAAGAAACCATTGTATACATAGGACAAAAAAACTATTGCAATAAATTTTTTAAGTCAGACAGAAAAGATAAAATTAAAGAGAGAGAAAGGGGAGAGAATTGACAATGAAAACGTGTAGGAAATAATTATGAAATCATTTTTACTACACTTGATCTTAGCCAAAAGGCCGAGAAGCGACTGAAATCATTTTTAAAATATAGTCTTTAAAGTATGAGAAATATTCAGCCTCACTAACAATCCAATAAGTGCGAATTAAATGAGTTTTTTTCAAAAGTTAGATTGACAAATAAAAAATTGACAATAAAAAATTAGAAAATGATAGTAAAAATGATAGCACCCCAGTGCCAGGTGCAACATTTTAGAGGGCAATTTGACAATAGGCATCATAATATATAATATGTGGATTCTTTAATCTATAAATACACTTCTGAAAACTTAACCTAAATTATGAGACATATTGTAAGGTAAGTGTACAAGGATTTGTACACGTGAGTGGTTTAGAGCAGTGCAAAATAGCATTAGCCTAAATGGTCATCAATAATATTTAGATACATAGTCAATATCCATACCATAAAAAATACTTTGTAGAAATCAAAAATGATTATGTAGTTAGCTTTTGGACGTTCCCAAACTATATTAAGTGAAAAAAAGAAAGTCCAAAAAACATTTAATCTAGGATGGTATTTTTGGTTTAGAAGGTGAAGAGGAAGTAAAGAAGAAGGGATGCGGCAGGGAAAGAGAGAGAACAACAGAACCTAGAAAGATATTCAGCATATATATTGAAAATGATTATTCTTGGATTATGGGTAATTATAACTTCCTTCATTATAATTTTTGTTCAATAGCTTACAATGAAGGTGTGTTAGATTTAGTGTCAGAAGAACAAGCCAATAAAGATATTGCTATTCTGGGGGGAAAAAAAAAACTTCAGTTAAATATTTATGAAAAAACAAGGTTAGAAATAACGTTACCAAACATCCTTAACACCAAAATGATGGCGTCAGAGAAAAGGGTGGTAGCAGCAGCTGGAGGTCTTTGGATGCAAGCTGTGGGCCTGCCTGGACTGGGGGGGATGGGGAGGCAGAGCCCCTGAGGACAGGATGCTGGTTTGCTGAGGATTGAGTGAGCACTGTTTGAATGGCCAATAAACGCACAGTGATCAGAGGCTCTGGGTTCCTAGGGCAGCACATGGTGGAGCAGTTTCCGGCTACGAGGCTACACTGTCAATGCATCTGATATGCGGCAAGTGTTCAACATTCCGGGCGACCTCTGCAACCAATAGGATCCGCAGCCAACAGGATCCCCACACAACTTTGAAAGGTGTAAATGCAGTTGTCCACTGTGTGTCACTGCCACCATCCAGTAACAACAAAGAACTCTTTTACGGAGTGAATTACATTGGTACCAAGGATCTTAATGAAACTTGCAAAGATGCTGGGGCTCCAAAACCCATTTTTATCAGCACCGCCAGGGTCATCTTGGAGGAAGGTGTCAACATCAAGAATGGAACTAGAAACCTTCCGTACAGCATGGAACCCATAGACTATATGGAGACAAATAATCTTGCAAGAGAGAGCAGTCCTAGGGACCAACAATACATTTCTTAACCATGGCCATCTGCCTTCATGGCAGTTTCAGCCCAAGAGACCCCAGTTGGTCCCCATCCTCATCGAGGCAGCCAAGAAAAAGGCAAAATGAAGTTTGTGATTGGAAATAGGGAGAACGTGGTGGATTTCATCTTTGTGGAGAACATGGTGGCAGACATATCCTAGTGGCAGAGCACCTCTCTTGAGCTATGGCAGTAAGCAAAAAGACATTTTCACACCACCAATAATGAACCCATCCCATTCTGGACATTCCCATCCTGCAGCCTGACAGGGCTCAACGACGAGGCCCCAAGTACCACATTGCCTACTGGGTGGCCTACGACCTGGCCCTCCAGCTGTTCCTCCAGGTGATAGCGATCAGTCCTGTCATCCAGCTCCAGCCCACTTCCATACCAGTGCAGGTCATACTGGCTGGCACATTCCACTATTACAGCAGTGAGAGCCAAAAAGATCATGGGCCGCCGGCCCCTGGTCCCCATGGATGATGCCAGAGAAAGGACCACGGAGAGCTTTCACCACCTGTGAGAGGTCGAGTGAGGCATCCCAGGGACTGGGCCCTCTCAGTGCATTCCCCTGCTTCTGACTCTCCCCTGTAGACCAACAGACTAACCTCCTTCAAGTGAGTTTCTCCTGAGCTTCGGTCTCATTGAGAGCACAGTCAGCTCTTCTGTGACCCCAAGGGTGGAGAAAACAGCAGATATTTCTCTCTTAGCAGGATAGGATTTGAATTTCTTAGAGCAGGCAACTTCATATTCTACTGTTTTGTGTTCTCTCCTCCCTCACTCCCTCTATCCCTCCCTCCCTCTCCCTCTCTCCCACTCTTCCTGTCCCCTGGATTACTTACCATTCCAGTGTCCTTGTATGTAATCAAGGAAGTTATAGGGAAGAAACAACTCATTTGCTAATTGATGATGGAAAACTAAATTTACTTCCATGCAAACTGATACTAGAGAAGAAGCCACAGACTGTTCAAGAAGACTGTTCACATATTACAACTATCCTAGAAGAAAAGCGGAAGTTATAAACACAGGCTGATACTTCAAATACGCATTTCAAATAGACACGGAAGAGCAAAAACTTTTGAAAAGCTTAAATAATTGTAGTCCCCCCACTACCACCACCACCACCAATCTTCAGAAGGAAAAGACTGCTGGTTGTTCACTTCCTTACATGTTTCCAACTTCTCTCTTCGGTGCAGCTGGTGTGCCTGCCTGCTTTGTTTTTTCATAAAACATTCTTTCATGGACACATCTCTTTTTTTTATTTTTTAAAAAATATTTTATGTTCAATTGCATCGACACCTCTCTTTTTATCAACAGAGCCCCATTATCCTTTTCAGTTGTAAGGTCTGCCCGAGTGCCCTGCTGTTTTAGCTCTGTGGTTTCTCTTCTAACGTGGGACATGGGACTGGTTGACAGCAAGCTATTGAAAAAGTCAGAAAGAAGAGCCTCCTTTATCTGCTTGGAGTTTGGGCAGAAGCTCTATGAGACGATGCAGAAAGGGCTATTTCTCTGCAGCTCATGCTCACAGAACCCTTAAGGCCTATTTCCAAAAGGCAAAGCACATACGATTCAGGGTTCTCTATTTCCTGGTGATGTTCTGCTTACAGAACTGGTTTCTTCCCAGACTAATTGAAATGTCAAGTTCAAAAGAAAAAAAAATGACTGTAACAAAACATATCATAAAAATAACTAAAGAAAAATGACTCTACTCAAATGATGACTTCATTTGCTACTTTAGCAAATCCATTTCTATAAGTTCCTTAAATATTATTTTGTGTTACAAATACTTTTGGAGTTTGTTGTCTGTCTCTCGCTTTCTGGTATGTTTTGTTAATTGCATGTCTATTTTATTGTCAGATATTTTTCCTTTAGAAATTTTTTGTTTATCTTGTCCTTAAAATGATAACCAACACTCAAAAAATGGGAAATCGTATTTATGTTTTCTTCTAACATTTCTATTATTTATTTATACATGTAAATTGATATAGAGTTAATTCTGATGCAAGTAGTAACATATTTTGGATATAGTTTTTAATCTGTTATTAAATTATCCATAATATCCCTATTGACTTCAAATGCCACATTAATCATAACTTATGAGGTAAACATAGCCTACTCCTGGACTTTGTATCCTAAATCTCTTGATCTGTTGGTTTTATTTTTTAGCATTCTGTTTTAATTAGCTAGTAGCATTCTCTTTGTTCTCCTAGACTCCACATATTCATTTCTCCAGATTAATTTTTCATAATCATTTCATGTAATTAAAAGGAAGTATTTTGAATACAAATCTATTTCAGTACAAAAGTATTCTAATATAGGAATTATGTGTAGCTTTACAATATTGAGGACTCTTGCCTATAGAAAAGGAAGGCTAGATAGAGTACAGGACTAATCTAATATCAAACTGCTCTTACTAATCAATAATATAAATAATATAATAATTTATATATAATAATATTAATAATATAAAAAGCTCATTTAAAGAAAAAGCAAAGTATACGATCAAGAATTTCACAAAAAATGAAAACAAGATGAAAATAAACTTAGAAATGTTCAGATCATTCACACACACGAAAAAGACATACACTATAAAACAGCAACAATGACCCATTTCCAGACTGCCAAAATGATATAAGAAAAGATATTTTATAAGATCTTATGTTAGTGAAGCTATGACAGAATAGGTTTTGTCGTCTTTTGTGTCTATTTTGGGAAAGTAATTTGGAAGTACAAATACAAAAATTCATATTGCAAGTCAACACATCAACAAGCCCACTCTTAGGAAATATCAAACAGTTTTCTGAAAGACAAAAATATCCAAAAATTCAACTGACAATATTAATATCAAGAAGTAGGAGATGGATAAAATAAATTAATATAAAACTCTACAATAGAGTATTATGCAGGGATTAAGAAAAATGTGGTAAATTGACATGAAATGGCATAAAAAGCTGATTGTAATAAATGACCTATAAATATCAAATGAAGGGCAAACCACAGAATGGTGGGTTAAGAATGATTCTATTGTATAAAATAAGTTATTTATGAGTACATGTTCTATCATACAAAACCAGCTAATTTGGGGCAAGGGAAAAGGTAATCATAGAGACTGACTTTTTTGAACTATTATTCATATAATGTCCCCTCTGTATCTTTATATGTGTGCTATTATCTTGTCATATCCTGAAGCATGTAGGACCGTTTTTCAATAGTCCATTTTAAATTACTGTAAAAATTTAAATAAAAAATGCCAAGCAGTGTGGTAAAAATATTGGCCTTTTGTGTTACAGTTAGATTTCTATTTCTATACTTATTCAAATATAAAAGCCATTATAAAATGGCTTTTAAAATTCAAAACAGAAATAACACAGTCTAATAAGATGATGGTTTTAGGACTTTATATCTTAATATTCCTAATGCTTAAAAGACACTAAAATTAAAGATGAATATTTTGTGTCATAACTATAAAGTAATTGTTAGTACTAATGTAGTAATAGTATCTATAATATCTAACATTTTTAAAGTTGTCAAAGGCTTATAATGTGCATTATTATCTTATTTGGGACTCATAACAACCCTGCAAATTATAGATGAATACAATAAAATTTTAATGGAAATTACCCCAAATCTCCCATATTCCACAAACATAAACATCTTAGAGACAGAATGCTGCATATACACTGAAACACAGATTTCAAAAATGTATCTGTCTTAAAATTTACCTCACTGAAGTTTTAGAAGCGGAAAAGGAGCATATTAGCATATCCTATGCACAATAGCAAATTGTTTATCCATATTTAAAACCAATGATTAGAATTATCTTCATATATACTAGTTGGCTTCACATGCAGTGAATTCGTATAAACTAGAGTAAAAACAAAATTCCCTTCTTCCTTGTTGTAGCCATATCGAAAGCTGCTGTGAGCCATAGTTTTCACCTGAGAACACCACACAAGTCGGACTCAAGGATGCAATAAGGAAGCAAATTTATTATTTTTTCCACTCGTCCTGCAAAACCTTTCAGTGATGTTTAATTTTCTCCTTTTCTGGGTGAAACCTCAAGCAAAGCCCATAACTTTTTCAGTCATTGTCTGCTTTAAAAGAGCCTCCTGTCACATTAATTGCTCCAATGGATCCAAGAGATCCATTCCAGTAACTGTTATGTTCAGGCAAAGTAATAATCAAATTCCAAACTTCATTAGAATTCAGAATGACTCCCCTCCCTCTTCTTGGGCCTACGGAAGGCAGAAAGGGGTGGCGGGCTATCTGGCACCTCTCCTTTGTCTCTCCCCTTTCTCCCTCCTCTTGCTCCAAGCTAGGAAAAGAAGACAGAGATTGAGAGGTCTTATCTCTGTCTACTCTGAGAATATGGTAAGCTGTCCATGGATTCCGTCCCACTTCCTAGGAAGCATGTCTCTCTTCTACGCGTTCTTGTCCCTCCAACATACTTCACGTCACTCCAAATCACTATTGGATAGGAAGTACATATTTTCTTTTAATTTGTCAAGTCAAAACACTGGGGAGATGCATGAGAGTGAGCATGCTGAAGACAGCCGTACCTGGACAAGGAACGGGGATTTCTAAACACATAAACTAAATGCAACTGGTTTGGGAAAATCATTTTCACTCCTGACTACACCTAAGCTAGCATTTGTGCTTGAACTCTGAGTTTTTGTAAAAGTTTAGCATCCAATTTAATTTTATACATACTATTTATCAAGCACCCATCCTCCTATTTTAATCTTGGCTGTAATTACATTGATATCTATATACTTAAAGGTACAATTTATGCATGTGGATATATTAAAGATACGTGATGTCTTCAGGCTTTTTAAAGCTAAATTTAGCTTTATTTTTTGCATTGAATGACAGATAAGAAATTTTTAAAAATATTCTCTGGATCAGGAAAGACCCAAGAATAAATTATTTTAATGATATTTCCCCTGTATATGCATAGACTTAGCCTATCAGGAAGATGACTTAGACATAACAATTTAAAAAAGAAGTAACTTGTCAAGTGAGGAATTTTCAAGTCAAAGTAAGTTGGCATTGTCACTTGATATTAAAATGTTTGTGAAATTTGCTATTTCAAATTTACAATATCAAGTTTCGTATTTATAGACAAAGTTAATATAGGGATGCATAAGGTAATGCTCACTTCTGCATCCTTAGCAACCATTTAATTTTAGTTGTCTCATCAGTGAATTCGCTATCCACCTGCTATAATCAAAGTCTATATTTTTGAAATTGATATGTATCTTGTCCTATTCCTTGCAGGAGAAAAAAAGAGAGATGAGTATTTTATCATCCACTTAACACCTTAGGAAACTAAAATGTACATTTCTATCACAATTTGGGTATCACAGAACAAGTATAAGTATCTGAATTTAGGATTCCTACATTTTAATAGATAAGATTTTCCAGTTGATATTCATCTGGCAACCAGTGGAAAATGATTCTCTTATTACTGTTTATCATCAGTGGCAAAAGTTGTGGTGGTGTCAGCATCTTACTGCAGTTTGTCTCTTACAAAGACCAAATCATTTTAAGAGCTAGGGATCATAATGTGGCTATGAATGAGGGGTTATTTAATAATAATCAAATTTTTAAAGCCTATTATGTCTTTTTCTATTCTTGCAACCATAAAAGAGATTATTTGGCAAATTTGGTTATTCTACAAAATATAATAACATAAATATGGGGGTGGAATTGGACTCTACCTTCTAAGATCATATAGGATGGAAATAGAATGGATAGGAACACCAACCAAAAATTACAATGCAATGTGTTGTTGTTATATTAAAGTTATATGCCAGATATGAGAAGAACTTAAGGCAGATTGCTGATAGTTATCTGAGAGAATCTAAGATGTATTTAAAGAGCAGAGGAGCCTTGTGCTAAGACTGACAGGATGAAGAGGCACTTGGGTGACAATCAGAAGCAGACATGACAGATGAAAGGAATATCAGGTGAGAAAGCATGAGTCTGACAAGGTCTGGGAACACTAAGTAATTCAGAAAGGGAAAATGGAATGTTGAATCAGGCGAGATACAACATTTATGTATGGTTCACACTAGAAAAAATCTGTTATATTATGAAGAAGATTAGATTATTCTCTAATTAAGTTTTTAATAATCATATTTCCATTTGTCATTTACCAGTCAGATATCTGTGTTGGAGAGATAATCCTGGAGGTGATATTGACGACAGACTAGGGGAAGATAAGCACAGATAAAGAAAGATAATTAAAAGAAGAGTAATACACTTATCCAAGTGAGAAGAATGAGGAAAGACAATTAGGACAGGGACAGTGAGGATGGAGAGCAGGGGACCAAGAAGAGAAATGTTTAAGACTGAGAATGTGCCAAGTCACTGACTCTGGAAGGTAACCAAGTAGAGAAAACTGGGATCAAGTCCCTCTGTTCCTGGATCAGGCTAAAGAACGGATACTGCTTATTCCTGGGCTTCAGGGGTGGTCCACTACCCACAAATCAATGTGATACATCGATAATAATATCAATTAATAAAAGAAATATCACATTAATAAGAATAATATCACATTAATAAAAGAAAGTATAAGAACCATATCATTCTCTCAATAGATGCAGAAAAATCATTTTACAAATATAGCATCCATTCTTGATAAAAACAAAGCAGGTATACATGGAACATACCTCAACATCAAAAAAGCCATATACAAAAATCCCACAGCTACTATTATTCTCAATGGAGAAAAACTGAGAGCTTTTCCTCTACAATCAGGAACAAGATGGGCATTCCACTCTCGCCATTACTATTTAACATAGTACTGGAAATGTTAGCCTCAGCAATCAAACAACAAAAAGAAATAAAGGCACCTGAATTGGCAAGGAAAAGGTCAAACTTTCACTATTTGAAGACAGCGTGATACTCTATGTAGATATCCCAAAAAGGACTCCACCAAAAGATTGCTAAACTAATAGATGAATTCAGCAAAATTGCAGGATATAAAATCAATGTGCAGAAATCTGTTGTATTCCTATACACCAATAATGAAGCAGCAGAAAACAAAATCAAGGGATCAGTCCCATTTATAATTGCACCAAAACCCATAAAATACCTAGGAATAAATCTAATCAAAGAGGTAAATGATTTGCACACTGAAAACTTGGGAAATAAATTGAAGAGGACACAAAGAAATGGGAAAAAATTCCATGCTCATGGATTGGGGGAACAAACATTGTAAAAATGTTTATACTACCCAAAGAAATCTACACATTTAATGCAATCCCTGTCAAAATACCACCAGCATTTTTTTTTTAAGAGAGAGTGAGCATGAGCAGTCACAGAGAGGAGGGGGAGAGAGAGAGAGAGAGAGAATCTGAAGCAGGCTTTAAGCCCAGCTCAGGGCCCAAGGCAGGGCTCAATCTCACAACCCTAAAATCATGACCTGAGCCCAAATCAGGAGTTAGATGCTTAACTGACCGAGCCACTCAGGCACCCCCACCAGTGTTTTTCACAGAGCTAGAATAAACAATCTTAAAATCTGTATGGAACCATAAAAGACCCTCAATAGCCAAAGCAATCCTGAAAAAGAAAAACAAAGCTGGAGGCATGACAGTTCCAGACTTCGAACTTTATTACAAAGCCGTACTCATCAAGCTAGTATGGTACTGGCAAAAAAACAGATACATAGATCAATGGAACAGAATAGAAAACCCACAAATGGACACACAACTATGTGTCAATTGCTCTCTAACAAAGCAGGAAAGAGTATCCATGGAAAAAAAGTCAGTCTCTTCAACAAATCATGTTGGGAAAACTGGATAGCAACATGCAGAAGAATAAAACTGGGCTACTTTCTTATACCAGACACAAAACTAAATTCAAAATGGATGAAAGACTCAAATGTGAGACAGGAAACCATCAAAATCCTAGAGGAGAATGCAAGCAGCAACCTCTCTGACCTCAGGCATTGCAACTTCTTACTAGATGCGTCACCAGAAGCAAGAGAAACAAAAGCAAAAATGAACTATTGGGACCTCATCAAGATAAAACCTTTCTTTATTGCATTGCATAGCAATGGAAACAGTCAACAAAACTAAAGGGCAGCCTATAGAATGGGAAAAGATATTTGCAAATGGCCTATCTGATAAAGGGTTAATATCTAAGATTTATAAAGAACTTATCAAACTCAACACCCCAAAAACAAATAATCCAGTTAATAGGCAGCAGACATAAACAGACATTTTCCATAGAAGACATCCAGATGACTAAGAGATGCATGAAAAGATACCCAATATCACTCATCATCAGGGAAATACAAATGAAAACCATGTTGAAATATCACCTCATATCTACCAGAATGACTAAACTTAACAACACAGGGAACAACAGATGTTGGCGAGGATGTGGAGAAAGAAGAACCCTCTTGTACTCTTGGGGGGATGCAAACTGGTGCAGCCACTCTGGAGAACAGCATGGAGATTCCTCAAAAAGTTAAAAACAGAACTACCCAGTGACCTAGCAATTGCACTATTAAGTATTTACCAAGAGGATACAAAAATACAGATTCAAGGGCGCCTGGGTGGCTCAGTGCATTAAAGCCTCTGCTTTTGGCTCAGGTCAAGATCTCAGGGTCCTGGGATCGAGGCCCACATCGGGCTCCCTGCCTAGCGGGGCGCCTGCTTCCCCCTCTCTCTCTCTGCCTGCCTCTCTGCCTCCTTGTGATCTCTCTCCCTCTGTGAAATAAATAAATAAAAATTAAAAAAAAATACAGATTCAAAGTGGTACATGCACCCCAATGTTTATAGCAGCATTATCAACAATAGCCAAACTATGGAAAGAGCCAGAATGTCCATCAACTGATGAATGGAAAGAAGGTGCGGGATATGTATACAATGGAATACTACTCAGCCCTCAAAAAGAATGAAATTTTGTCATTTGCAACGACTTAGATAGAGCTAGAGTGTATTATGCTAAGGAAAATAAGTCAGAGAAAGATAAATACCATATGATTTCATTCATGTGGAATTAAAAAAAACAAAACAGATGAACATATGGAAAGGGGAAAAATAGAGAGAGAGGTAAACAAACTATAAGAGACAAAGATAGAGAAAAAATTGAGGGTTGTTGGAGGGATATGTGTGGGGGGATGGGCTAAATAGGTGATGGGTATTAAAGAGGGCACTTGTTATGACGAGCTGGGTCTTATATGTAAGTGACAAATCACTGAATTCTACCCCTGAAACCAGTATTTCACTCTATGTTAACTAACTTGAATGTAAATAAAATTTTGAAAAAAAAAGATAATATAAAATGGAAATAAGCTTGGTTTGTTTTGTTTTTAGTAAGAGTTTGAAGAAAAGAAAGTTCTCTTTAGGTTACACTAAAGCAGAAGTTTCTGTGAAAATCTTTATAGATTTTCCCATTGCGGAATAAAAAACATTTTTTTAAATCTATTTTTTCTGTTTTATATGATTGGGTATTTTCATGAAATCACTATAGATGATCAAGTAAAGTTGATATCTAATGTTAATAACACTTAAGTTACTGATATTAGGGTAATTGAGCCAGAAGCTGTATTAGAACTACATACTTTAAAGAAAATATGAAGTAGCGATTCCCTATGCCTCAAAAAAGACTATTTATTAATGCCAAGTTGTCCTTCATAGTGTCATTCTCTAAGGCTATGACTCTCAAATGTTTTTGAATTTGGCTCATCAAATGTACTATTTCACACTTTCTGCTGGAGTCAAGAGGAGGTAAAAGTGAGAAAATTCAATGATAATAAGAGTGTCACCCCATCAGTCAAATTATACCAGGCCAGAAGGAAGTGGACACAACCCCTGGAGTGTAGTAGGATGGATAACAGTGTGCTTACCAAATCTCACCTTGAGCAGGATATTGGATGTAGGTGGAAGGAAGATATTGATAAATCATGTAGGGTCAGGGTGGAGGTTAATGAGAATCCCATGGACCATTCTTGAATAACAACAGATGGCCACTAAATGGTCTTTCAAGAAAGGTGGGTTCCATTATATTCAAGGTCTTTCTGGGGGGAAAAAGCATGCAATTTCTCAGACAGAACTAATTTCTTAGTTATAAGAAACCACTGACTCTATCCCCATGGGTCCTCCCACCTGGCCTTGGTCTCAACCTTTCAGACAAAAACTGTCAAAATTGTGTTTAGAAGGATGCTTCATTACTTGGCTTATGTGAGGCATCCAATTATTAATATCCCTAAAGTGTCCGTGCATTTAATCCCCTCAGTCCAAAAAAATGCATATAAAATGTTCTAGTGGTCTCCTCCCCAAAAAAGTCCTTAATGGGCTGAAAGATTTTCTCTTTCCTTCCTTTTCTTCCTTCTACACTTACTATTATCTATAGTGTGCTTGAATGTGATAGAAACACCTCTTTCAGGGTCAGCATGTTTTATATTGTCATGTTTACCTCTAATATCCAAACTTGAACAGTTTTATGATTATGAAAAAGAGGCAATATGCTGGGGATATTAGTACATAAATCATTGTCAGGAAACCAATCCTGTGTTTCAAAGCAGCAAAAAGCTTTTAAAGCATTGATATAGGTCCAACCAAAAGGGCATGCAGGATTTTCTCTTTTGTTCTAACTGGATATCTCCTAAAGATGTGGCTTTTGAGTCTGGGGAAATCAGTTGATTAAACGTTCTTATAAATAGATTTATTTAATAGGTTTAATTAAAGAAAGTCAAAATCAGTCAAAACTGATTTTTTCCCTTAATATCTGCCATTCTATACATCATTCTTTAAATGTTAGAGTTAGAAATGTAAATTGTTATTTTAGGACTAAAACACTTACCCAAAACAATAACTAAAGCATTTTTTTCTAAAATAGCAGAAAGACAATCATTCTAATTCATGTTAAGAATTTAGAAAAGGAGTAAAGATTTAACATGTCAGTTATGCTGAGACATTCAAATAGGTGTATTTTTTAAGCATCATTCACAAAGTTTCCATTAAAGTGTCTACATTTACATGAAAGTATTATTTCATCCCTTCATTTTATAAAACAAGTTTGCTGGCTGTTGTATACAAATGATCTAAATGACGAGGTTAAATAGAACTTTCAGGTCATAATTATTTACCACATTATGAAGATACTTTCATATTTTATCCTTATGTAGGATGAGCTCAGAAGAAGAAAATATTTTTTAAATGTCTAATTAAACTAAATTAATTGCAAAAGTCATTAAAATTGGAATCAAAAGAATTGAGATCCGGTTCTGCTATGGGTTATTTGTATCTTGACTTCAAGTAACTTTTAAATCTTTTAATCTCAACATTTCCCAAATAGAATTGAGTAGGGAAAAGCAAAACTGTTTGTACACATCCATCCTATTCCACTGTTCTCTTGTTCTACGATAAAAATAAGTTTAAATAATTATTGTACTATTTACTTACCAATTTTATGTATTTATGCAATATTATCTAACAATCCTTTATTCTTTAAAGAAACAACATTATTCTATATGATGAAGGTAAAATATTTTGACAGTAAGTTTACCTTCACCTGAGTAGACACCATGGTTATTTCTACAGAAAGCAAGCAGAAAAAAGAAATCCACATGAAAGAAAGCATCAAAAGAAGTAGAAAAAGAAAGAAAGAAATATGAATTGGAAACATTGCTTGCCCAGACATAATACATGGTGCAATAGGTGGTTAGTAGATGATGGAAATAAACCTGAATTTGGATTATGATGCTATAACTTCCTAACTATATGACCTCAATCAGATAAATTACCTATCCCTTTAAACCTCAGTTTTCTAATCTATGCAATGGGGATAAAATAGAAACGAACTTGAGGTTGTTTTGAGGGTTGGATTAAATAATATGTTAATGCTACTTAGCATGGTGCCCAGGAAGTGCTCAATAGCAGGAATGGGCCTCAAGCATACCTAGAGATTAGTCTTGCTAGAGACCTTAGGATACTTAAAAAAAATAACCTTCAGATTACTAGTCTTATGATAAATATTCAGGAATGAACAAAGGTAGTTTTATAACATATCCTCGCTCACAGGGACCAGGCAGACACATAGGTGCATTTTCAGGGACACAAAAAAGGCAAGACAACAACGAGAGAATGGGAAAGAGCAAGGTTTGCCATCTGTCAGAATCCTCACCTGGGAGGGTGGTAGCATTGGTCATTTCAGCCCCCGTGGGGAACTGTGCAGTGACTGAGAAAAACTTATCTTCATCTGGGCTTATGATATAGCCATGGTTGTATATCGACCTTATATATCTCTTGTCATTAAAAAATATTTTATTCTTTAACTTTCCATCACTCTTATTTTCTTCCCATTTTTCCAGCCAGAAGAAAAAACATCAAATCTAGGGTTTTCATTTAATAATCTTTTCCTAGAAAGATGACAGAAGGTCACCTTCAATCCTAATCTTGTTTGCAATGTCTCATGAGGTGTTTCATGTAGTGGGCTATGAATTGGACCTGAAAATTGCTCAGATCCACCAGGGGATGGGGGAATTGAAGATAAATCAGAGGTGGCTTTAACAGTCTTTCACCAAGGCTTCAACTTTCAGAAACCAGGATTCTCCTGAATCTTTGCTTTCCCTTAGGCTCAGCTTTATCTTATTTCCTCCAATACCATGTTCCTCCTAAACTCTCCAGATACAACTCGTTTAAAACCGTTGATTTACAAGTGTGTGCTCCACTGTGTTATTGTTTGGGGACTTTCAAGCAATGATCCCAGTTGAATGATGTGTTACCTTTAAGTAGCTATCCCCAAACTGTGAGAAATCCTTAACCTTTTGTTTTGTTTTGGATAGTATTTACTTTTAATAAAGATGTTGCCTGTCTTTTTAGTCAAATATTATCTATTATATAAAACCCAAATGCCCTGAAATGGAATTATTACTGTCATTAAATTAATAACAAAACAACATCCAGAGAAAATTTTAATTACAGTGAGATTTTTAACAACTCTAATTTTGAAGGGCTGAAACTTTTCAATGAATTTTGTGTTGTTCAATTCAGCTCTTCTTAGTCTGGCCAAAGTGAATTAGAACAACAGGCAACTGTCCAAACTTTTAAATGTAACATTCTTAGAAACAAGCCCTATGTTTTGCTTGGTTTGTTATTGCCCATTCATGCCGTGACCACAGTAAATACTTTATATGTGTTTTGTTGAACGAGTCTTGCCCAAATCCATACCAAAACCGTACAAATCATGGAGGGGAAGGTACACTGATTTATATTGCATTGTCTAAAGTGGTTTTCTACACTGATCTAATTAAAAAGATAATTGTTTTTTTTTTCTTTTCATTCTGTCTAGTAGCTCATTTTCACCTTCTCCTCCCTTGTTGTTATGGGGTTTTTTTGAGGGGTGGAATATGGGAAGAGCTCATATTACAAAACTGAAACTTTTTGGATCATTGCTTAAGTAGTAAGTATGAGTAGTAGAAAGCTAATAAAATCACTGTGAGTTAAATGACAATCCAATTTGAGTAACAGCAGCAGCAACAAAAAATGTATGATGTACAGACAAGGGCACTGGATGCCGCTGTCCAGAAAGGGACTCAAATTATTGCACAAGCTTAAGCAACAAGCATTCTGGCACTGCTAGGTTTGTCTCTAGCTTTTGGAAATTGCAAAGATGAAACAAGTATCGGCTAGTGTAGTCTTTGAAATGTTGAAATGGAAGAGTTTGGAGACCATAAAGTTAACGTTTCATAATTCAGAAAGTCTATGACAATCACCAAACACTGTGATAACCTTCTAATTCATGGTAACACTTCCAGGCTGTTGCACATAAAAAAGAAACAACCCTCCCACCCTTTGTCAGCCATTTCTATGTATGTCTTTGTGAATTTGTAATGCAGGATTCTCCTTGACATAGATGTTGGAGAAGAGAAGAAAGGGAGAAGATCTCGTTAATGAATCATTAAAACCGGAAAAACTAAGTGGAATAAGAGATCTTAGAAAGAACATTTCAGCCTTAGTAACAGTTGTCTTCAGTTTTGGTTTGCCTTGAGACCTACCACAAGGAGTAACAGACTTTGAAAAGGGAAGAAATAAAAAGGCTGGCTTTGATCGTTGAAAGAAGCTCTTCTAATGAAGATGAGGGTGGTTTGCAAGTAACAATGTTGCTCTACATCAGTATCATTCCCGACAGCCAGATGCTAGAGGAGGGATAAGTGCTGAATGTCTCTGATCTTTGTAACCAATCTCAGTGATGAAAGTTAAAAGGACAGCATGAAGAAAAAGCTACAAAAATTCAGATTTACATAAATATCCAATGAATGTGAGAAGAGTGGAGAAGTAAGCCTAGCATAGTTTTAGGCCCCTAGCAGCTCAGGAAATACATTTTTAAGACATAGGGAAAAACTTTTATCTACAGAGCTGGGGACAAGGGGGTGACTTATAGCAGTTTAATATAATCCAATAAGAGAGGAGACTTCTAGGAGATCTTCAACCCTCCTAAAGTTAAGAGGCATTCTCAGATCCTTTGGTAGTAATTGACAAAGTATCCGTTGAATGTTCAGGCCAAAAATCAAGCTACAAGGAAGATAAACTTTGAAAACATTATGCTGAGGGAAAGACCACATATTATATCTTTTCATTTATATAAAAGATCAAAAATGAATGAACCTTGTGATCACTTTGGTCTGTGAGGGACTGGGACTGGGAAAAATGGAGAATGACTACTAATGGGTTCCTGTGGAGGTGCTGAAATAGTCCTCCTGTTAGATTAAGTAGTGATGATGGTTGCACAACTCTGAATACATTAAAAAAACATTGAATTGTACTTTCTAAATGGGTAAATTATATGATATGGGAATTATATTTCAATAAAGCTGTTATAAAAAGTGAAAATGAAGAAAAGGCTGCCCACGGTCTTGGAAGAGATCTGAGAGGTAATTGAAGTGCTCACCGCTAAAATAATTCCTGTGGCAGGGAAAATGACAGCATAGGTTGGCAAAGCCTATGTATTGCAACTCTATTCATAAGAGCTTGGGTAGAATCTGTTTCTAAAGAACAACATGGATATCCAAGTGCAATTCAGGAGTTTTTGAAAGGAAACAGGGCTGGGGGGTGGGTGAAGAATACTATAGAGGCATATGCAAGTGTTATCAAATAAAGCAGTCATTTTTTTCTTTTTATCCATTTTTCTTGACTGAAGTAGGGATTATTCTACTTCTTGGTAAAGAGAGAAGAATCCTACATGTGGCTTTACTGAAGTCTCACCAAAACTTAGTTATATAAAATTTTTCTTCTTTAATCCTCATTTTATGGATGAGTAACTAAGAAAATAGAGAGACTGAATGGTTTGAACAACCTAGAGCCAGTAGAGGAAGAAGCCAAGATTGGAATGTATGCTTTTTAGCTGTTGGGCCCTATGGTCTTTCCCTATGCCATGTTGCCTGACTCTCAAGATTCTGATGACTTATCATATTTGGAGTTCTATCTCGTTTTGAAACCAACGTTCTCTTGTAAATGACTACAGAGGGGAAACATCCTTTTTTTTAAGTTCTTATTTAGCTGATATAATAGAATGAACATAATTTGAAGATGGCATTAATTAAATGACTGTTGTATTCTGTGCCAACATATTTCCTTAAAAAAATGAAAAAATAATGTTGCAAGGAGGCTACACTTCTGTTGGGAGTAAAATTGCTACGGTCACTTTGGAAACTGTCAGTATTGAACTGAAGCAAACAAATGCACACTTTGTGGTGAAGCAATTCTACTCCTAACATGGTCACCAAATGATATGTACAAGAACATCCAGAGCAGCCTATTCTTAATGCTCCCCAAACCTGGAAACGATCCAAATGAAATACATTTGTCCTATTCAACTAGTGCAATACTATAGAGCCATCTCCCCAAGTCTGCAGCCATGCACAACAACACAGACAAATCTTGAAAAACATACCACTAAGGGGAAAAAAGCCATAAACAAATGAGTATACACAGTACAATTCTGTTTATAAAAAGTTGAAAACCAGGAAAAACTAACCCTGGCAGTGGGGAGAGAGGTAATAGGGAAGCAGAAAAGAGGGTGGCTCCTCAGGTATCAGCAATATATTTCTTAATGTGGGTACTGGTCCCCTGGGATGTAGATGCAATAATAAAAATTGACCAAGCTGGACACACATGATTTTTTATTTTTATGTGTGTATCAGTATGCATATTCAGATATATATCATGTGAACTCCTGGAGGAGAGTTATCCTGAATTTCCAGATTTTTGCCTAACGAAATATCCTATATAAAATATGAATATGACAGATTTTTTCTTTATACGGAAGAGCAGACCATGGGAGAAATCTTCCACTAGAATGGATCATCTATTCAGTTGTTTGTTTCAAACTCGCACTTCTACACAATCACACAACGTGGTACTGCACACAAATGACAAATTGCTCCAGGGTATTTACCTAAGGAGGACGGCTGTCAGCTGAGAGATGGTTTTGAAACTAAAAAGATATGATGTGGTAAAAGCAACAAATGAATCCTAGTGAAAATACTCCAAGCGTTCATGAGCAGGTGGCTTTGAGGTGGTGTCATTTAACAAGAAAGAGCTAGCAGTGTGAAGCCCTGAAGCCAGAGCTTTCTCAGCAAGAAGAAATAGTAAATGCCAAGCCCCTGAGGTGAGAGCGAACATGGAATTCATGAAAAGTAGAGCGAGGACTGGTTGCTGGCTCCAGTGGGGGTACAGAGAAGTGACAGAGATGGTCGGACAAGCAGGCTCTGGTTGGGTGACTCCGGTCAATGCAGCTAAGGAAAATGGATTTGAGTGCAACTCTGAAGCCACTGGAAGGTTAAAACAGGTCAATAACATGATCTAATTGGCATTTTTAAAAGTTCACTCTGACTGCTCTACAGAAAATGGATTATGGGGGGAGGGGAGGATTGAAAGCAGAAAACCATTACAAGGTTACTGCTCTAGTCCTGATGAGAGCTTGATAGGAGGCGTCGAAGGATTGTATGGAGGGGTGACGGGCAGGGAAGAATCAAATGTTTGAGGGCTTGAGCACATCAAAGAAGGGTGGTTTCATTTCCTCAGAAAACTTGGAAAGGCCACGATTGATGGGAAAAAATGCATATATAGCATTTAACATAAAGGGTGGAAATGTATAATTCATGTCATTTTGTTGTTATCACTGTTGCTTTGGCTGTTTTGATAATCTATAAAACTGAAAATAAAACATGATTTGTGCACTTGACTAGGGCAGCCATAAGAAGTTCCATTCAAGGTACTTCAACATCAGTATCTATACTTAAAAAGGAATTCTGAAATAAGCTTCTCTTTTTACAGGTAATGAGATTAAATATTAGCCAGCTAAATGATTTTTCTCAAGGCTGACTTTACTCTCGAAAGCACAGAGTCCTGAAATCTGCTTTTATGAACTTGAAATCTCTTTAAATTGCTATATAGTGGAGCGGAAATATTATTTACAACCAAAATGGCAGGGCAGAAGTACAGCTCATGTGAGTTGGAAATTCATCTTTATTCTGCAAATGCCAAAACTGCTTCTAATTCTTCTGTGTGCTAAATGATGGAATCTAAAGTAGATAATTTATCTGTTTTTGAGCAAAGCACATTGATGAGTCTTTTTTATGGCAAGCTAGAATCAAAACGAGTAAAGAACTAACCTTTGCATGTTATAGCAAATGGAATTGAGTTTGCAAGAAACTTATGCTTTGGTAGAAAAGGCCACACATGAATGTTTTGCATGAAAATTTTGTTTATTTTTTTGTACGTTAAAAATGGGTTGATGTTCCATTGTTGGTTAGATAGAAAGCAGAGAGAACACGGGAAATGAAGCAGTGAGTACTTAGAGCCTGAGTGATAAATTGTACTAATTTGAAACACATACACATGATTTTAATTAATTAAAATTCAGCAGTAACTCTAGCACTTTTATTACTTAGACCAAAGATATTTTCAGGGAGGAGAATTTTATTATTGGCATTATTTAGAATTGTCAACCTATGGTGATAAATATATCAGTTTTGAGTTGGTTTTAGTATTTTTAATTATCTAAAGACAATGCTTCTCTCAAGGGTAGACCACACCAACCTACATTCTCTGGGTTTGCCACCGAAAGGAATATAATCTAGATTAAGATGGTTACTAAAATTAGCATGTATATATATTCATATATACATAATATGTGTTATTATGTATATGTGTTATAGCTTGTATACCTCATATATATATTTCTCAAGAAGAAATATCTGCCAGTATATTTTATATATTTATATATAAATATCTGTCTCATATGTCTCATCTGTGACACAGAATTTATTAAATGTGAAAGACTGACATTTTTTTTTTAAAGATTTTATTTATTCATTTGACACAGAGAGAGAGATTACAAGTAGGCAGAGAGGCAGGCAGAGAGAGAGGAGAGAGGAGGAAGCAGGCTCCCTGCCGAGCAGAGAGCCCGATGTGGGCCTCGATCCCAGGACCCTGGGATCATGACCTGAGCCGAAGGCAGCGGCTTTAACCCACTGAGCCACCCAGGCGCCCGAAAGACTGACATTTATCATGAGATCAATAATTTCTAAGAGATGCAAAAATACAAGCCTGTGATATAAACATTTTTCTTAAAAGAGTAAATTTCACATTTTATGCAGAATAGTTTGGTTTTCAAAATGTAATCTGATGTTGTATGCTGTATTTAAATATATAAGCTTTTTTTTTTTTAAAGATTTTATTTATTTATTTCACAGAGGGAGAGAGATCACAAGGAGGCAGAGAGGCAGGCAGAGAGAGAGAGGGGGAAGCAGGCTCCCCGCTGAGCAGGGAGCCCGATGCGGGCCTCGATCCCAGGACCCTGAGATCATGACCTGAGCCGAAAGCAGAGGCATCAACCCACTGAGCCACCCAGGCGCCCTAAATATATAAGCTTAAATTTTATAACTAATGTCAGACTCCATATGAAAATAATCATTTCCCATGTTTATATAATATGAACGTAGTAAAATTTAATTATGTATTCTGGAAATTCATACCAAAAAAAAAAAAACAGAAGATACCCAATGCACAGAAAGACTTTCAAGTTCTCATAATGCTGAAAACCTCATTTTTTTTCTATAAAGAACAATGATATATCAGGATTAACTCCTTATACTTCAAACTGTTCTCTTTCACTCTGTAAACATGTAAAAGACACACACACATAAATAAATGCTTTGAGTCAAAATGAGGAACTTGCTTAAACTTAGTTTAATATCATCTGTCTATGTGAAGTGTTTCCTTACATAAACAGAACATTCAGTCAGCATATCACACAAGGAGTAAATCTTCTGGAATTTTCTCCTCACGTGGACAAGTTTCCCCATGGAGCCTCCCACATAGAGCTGTGCTTTACATTTTCATCATAATTTGGAGAATGTGTAAAACAAAAGCCTAAATATCTGGACTGATAGAATGCATTTCAGAAGAAAACAATTGGAAGTGGTTGAAATATCTTTATGCCATTGTACCGACCAGTCACATGTATTCAAGACGGTGTGACAGAAAATCAATAAAATACATTAAGCCTGAGTTGGTTCCACTAGTTAAAAAGATAAATAAATAAAAATGATAACAAAAGCTATTATTCCATTCAAAATGCATGGTAACATACATGGTCTCCATCCACACCAAGTTTTGCTATAACTGAAATAGTACTGATTTTCTTCAAACAGCTGAGAAGTATTTGATGTAAAACTTGTTCGGCACATGACAAAGAAGTGCCAGATTTGATCCAAATTGTTAACATATTGCATTAAGGACTAACTACTTTTTTAAATCCCAGTTCCGGTTAGTTTCTTTGTACTCAGCATCAACCAAAGCTATCCTGGAAAAAGCAGTTACTTTGCAGAGACACTTCTAAAGGAGAAACTTTGCCCAGGGCTGATCCTATGTGTACTGAGTCGCTATCTCAAAGAAATGTTTGGTGTTCTCACTTGCAAAAGCTGCAGTTTTTTTGTGGATCTTCCTGCTGTTTTAGACTCTGCTTGGTCCTTTGGTCGCAGGTGGTTATCTATTACTCTGATGTAAAAGAAAGCATTTTGTTTCTGCACAATTTGGTATAGACCTTTCAATTTACAGACATTCCGAAACCATCATGTCTTTGTTGGCTTTGGTTTCTTATTAGCCTGCATAGAATATACAAAATTTCTTCCTCTACCACATGCCCAGTACAGGAGTAGAAACCCAGCTTCCCTTCAGCTTCCAGCTACAGCCAGCCTAGCAGATGCATCCTGTAATTTGTTGCATGAATCCTGATGGATTGACTTTGCTCCATGACCTGGTAATCAACTTGTCATGTAATGTTAAAATTTCTTCTAGAACTGAGTGTCCTTGAGCATAACATTTCATGTCAGTGGGTCTCAAGTTACTCATCGGTAAAATGGAGGAGGGAAGGGATAAACATATTCATGTGCTTTTCTAAATGTGAAAAGTGAAGTCAATCATCATCTCTGGTAGATTAGTATTTTAGAAAAAAAATTAGGAAGAAAAGAATTGGCTACTCATACATTCATTTGTATATTCATTCGCCCATTAAAATGTAAACTCCATGCAGACAAGAGACTTGCTTTACTTCTCCGGAGATCCAGTACCAAAAACAGTGTCTGGCACATATACTTATATTCAGAAAATACAAAGATACATTAAAAGAAATAAAATGAAGGTAACCTACTGCCCCCAAATATCTGACCACGCCATAAGCCCTCCCACTGTGTTATAGTGAAAAAAAGGTCAGGGGCAGGGACTCCGAAAGTCGGAGTTCCTCCTTCCACTTTGAAATCTACTCACTACATGATCTTTGACATCATTTAACCTCTAGGTGCCTCCCTTTGGTCATCTAGAAGTGGAATAATATGCACTGGAAAAGGATAATATATTGAGTTCAGCCACAGGAAATCCAAGTAAATAATAGAGGCTTAATAAACAAGATGAGCATATAATTATCTTCAAACAATGAAAATTCCATGATGAGGAACTTCAGTCAGGCTTAACAGCTCCACGATACTATTAAAGACCCAGGTTCTTTTTGTCTCCCTGCTCAGCTGTCCTTAGCATGTGCATCTCATTTTATGGTGACAGATGGCTGTTAGAACTTCAGTATCACAACCATATTCCAACATATTCCAGGAAGAGCAAAAGGTCAAAGGGTTATTCTGGCTGAGTTGGCCTCCTTTTAAGGAGTTAGGCACGTGCCAGAACTATATCATATATTTATTAAAAAATAATGCTAGGAAGTGTAGTTTTGTAACTGGTCACTTGCATATCCAACAAAATCAAAACTTTATTAGTAAGGAGGTAGGGATGGATAAATATTGAGTAATAAACTAGCTGTTTTAGTCAAAGTGCTATCTATTTATACAATAAGCATTGATTGCATTTGTATTTAGGATTAAGTATTTTACAGTGGTTGAGATGGAGAGAAAGGAGCATCCAGCAATGAATAAATTGTTTGCTCTAGCCTGAATGCTTGTGTTCTCCAAAATTCATATGTTGAAACTTAATTGGATTAGTGCCCATATAAAAGAGACCCCTATGAGTTCCCTGACCCTTTCCACCATGTGAGGACACAAGACTGTCTATGAATGAGGAGGAAGTAGGCTTTCACCAGATACTAGAGCTTCTAGAGCCTTGATCTTGGACTTCCCAGTCTCTGGGCTGTGAGAAATAAATGTCTGTTTTTTAAACCACCCAGTCTATGGCATTTTATCAAAGCAGCCCAAGTTAAGATAGTGCTATTCTCAATATTTAAAAAAAGGAGATGACAAGATAATATTTATGAATCTTTTTTCCATCAGTAAGTCTGTCTTAAAGGCCTAATAAAAATTAGGTGCAGAGGGGCACCTGGGAGGCTCAGTCATTTAAGGGTCTGCCTTTGGCTCAGACCATGATCTTGGGGTCCTGGGATCAAGCCCAACATCAAGCTCTCTGCTCAGCAGGGAGCCTGCTTCTCTCTCCCCCTCTGCATGCCTTTCTGCCTACTTGTGCTCGTTTTCTCTCTCTGTTAAATAAATAAATAAATAAATAAATAAATAAATAAATAAACAAACANAAATAAATAAATAAATAAATAAATAAATAAATAAATAAACTAACTAACTAACTAACTAACTAACTAGCAAACAAATAAAATCTTTAAAAGAAACTAGGTGTAGAAGTCCCAAAGTTAGCCTGTATTTAAGGGATGGGGAAGCTAACTTTACTTCTTGGTTGGAGAAGCATGGCAAGAATTGCTATAACTTTGAATCTTTGAATCTTTGAAAACAATTTCATAAGGTCGTCAATGTTATTTTAGTAGGCGGAGAGTCTAACTTCCTGCTAGACTAGCTTTCCTTACCACAGCCAAGATTCTCCAAACTACACACTTACTAGGAGAGGAGTGAAACCTAACACTTGACTAATTTTAAACTACCCCATAAAAAGCATAAAATTCTCTACTATATGATTTTGTTCCATTTAATCCAATTCTGTAAGTTTCAAATTGGGTATCTTGGTTATGATGGCCAAATGTTTTCTGAGTTTTCTCATACTGCAAATTGGAGTGATAACATCTATCCTCTTAACCAAAAAAGTTTATATATCAGATGAACGAATGGATGTTAGAGTTCTTCACCAGCTGAAAATTACTATCCAAATATAAATTCTTATTATTGTCGTACTTTGCTTTGCTCATCTTGCCCCCGCTATGAACATTAGTCCTTCTCCTACACAAAATTCTTTGCTCAGCCATGATTTCATAACAACGTATCATCTTCTTATGGCATGGCAATCCTTTATACTTATAATAAAAGTGAAAAAGTTTAAATAAAGAAATAAAATTATTTTCTCCTGAAAACTCTCCTCTAATTTGACATCCTACTTACTACCATCACAGCACACTATACTAACCAATTTGAATTTCAAAGTATATTTGAATATTTGAATAATTATTTATTCATTTCTGTAATTTATACTCTTTGCTGTATATAACCTTATTCAAATAACTTATTTACAAGAAATTCAACTATTAGTTGTAATGAAGGGAAGCACACATTGATAATCTAAAAGTGTTAAGGGCAGTTTATATTTGTTTTGGGAATGCAGTTTTTTCAGGGGATTTGCTTTCATAATTACATTTTTTTTCTGGCTAGAATTAAAATTATTTGCATTCCTTGGACAAGGAGGCAGAAGATACTGAGTAGAATTGTGAGTACAGAGAGAAGATGATCTGGATATAAACAATCTCCATCATGAAGAAGACACACAATTTTAAAATATACTAATCACTGAGAGTTGATCATATAACACATTTGCTTTTCTTCATTCCATTTCTTTACGACATTATAAAGTCCTTGAGTAGAGGAGTCAGCTGCAATCAAATTCCATAAATCATACCAAACCATTACTCTGAATATGATAAATAATTCTCAGTGGCAAGAATATAGTTACTTAATTCTGGGACTGACCCAAAATCATATAGGTTGATGAGATTTTATTGTGTCTTTTATCCTCTCTCTTCCGAAATAAATAGCTGCATGTGCATGTGCGTATATGCATATGTATGCATGAAGAGAGAAAGAAAGAGAGAGAGAAGAAGGGAAATTAAACAGCATAATGAGAGAAAATGAGTTCCAACTAACTTTAATGCCAAGATTCATAGCAGCATAAAGAATGATTTCATGGGGGAAAATAATAAGATAAATATTTAAATCTTATATTTCATAAATAGAAGGTGATTTTGGAGTTTACCTCAATGAATGTAATGGAACACTTATTGCTTTTATTTAATTTAGAATAGGATATGCATTAGCCGTCTCTTAGCTAGGTTCATTTATAAACTATTAATGATTTCATTTGCATTTTTACCAAGAACAAAAAACATAGTTATTGCATAGGTCTTTTTTTCTCCAGACACTGAATCATTATTTAATTAAGTACTGTTTATAGTTTTACACATCACATTTGTATTTTTGTCTAGGTGCTGCAATTGAGTAAACATATATTTAATTTATCATCTCATATATCTTTTAATCTAGGCAGATGAAGATCATTAGCTTTTCCTATAATGGCATGTTTCTTTAAATTCTTTAACTCACAGACAGTAGTTTCACTTCCTTTTCCTTGAAAAAAGAAAGTGTTGTTAAAAAGTTAGAGACCAAATGAAAACCAAAATATTCTGACAGTTTTTCAGTGACCTAGTTTACAGATTCTATTTTTAAAGTAATAGTATTTTTACTGTATACCGTGTGGTGTTTTCAATTACTTTTTTACACAGACTTGATTTGTCCACTGCATGTCCCCTTTTAAGAGCTATGTAAGTAGTTAACCATGTTTAGAAAATACTGCAAAATCCTTAATAAAGCTTAAGCTAATATAACATAAGAGAACATTATCAAATTGAAAGAAATGGATATAATATATAAACTCAGGAGTCTGTAATCATTATCTACAATTACAGGAAGAATTTTACGAAACAGAAGTATATAACATTACAAAATGAAAATTGATTTTGAATATTAGGAAAACTGTATGAAAGCCTTTAAACTCTATGAAACTCTTGTAAGGTAGGTAAAATAACTCCCCTGTGTAGAATAGTTTTATTGGCACATCTTTATGAAAATATGAAGCAAAATGCCAGAGAAAAATCTATAGCTATCTCTGTATCTCTATCTATCTATCTATCCATCATCTATCATATATCATCTCTATATCCATAGCTCTATAGTGCATGTGTTTGAAGAGAAGACTGAAAAACTCACCAACACTTCACCAGAGTGGTGATGTCTTCCCAATGAGACATTCACTCTTTATATCACTGTTCTCTTCACCAATGGTAGCCAGAATCTCCAGGCTCAATTTTCCCAAATCAAACAAACAAACAAAAACAAACCTAATCAGGTTTAGAGGACAAGAATCAGAGCTTCAGTGGCCTGGAGAAGGAGCAGTGGAAAGCTAGACTTGGTAGTGAGGCTGAGTCTAAAAGGCAGAGAGCCTAATACAAAGAAGCTGGGAACTGGAACATAAAAGTTAATGGGCTGGCCAGAGCCTTGATGCCCCTGGTCATATGAATATAGAAAGGGTAGTGAATGAGGAAGGTGAGCCTGAGATACCTCCTCCAAGTTAGTAGGGTATTGAAGTGGTTGTAGGTCTGTGTTAGCCACTCTCAGAATTAGGAACAAGCTATATCTGGAGGCAAATTTGCCCAAATACCTTCAGGATTAAGATCACAGGTGATGATTACCAAACAAACTAGAAGCCAACCCTGTGATGATAAACAGAAACAAGACACAAAGAATTGAAAGCAAGGACTGAAGATCTGGGAACTACCAGATATAAAGGATAGGATAGCTATGTAGGAAATTTAATGGAAAAAATGCAGTTAAAAAGAAGGTGTAGAACAAGAAGACATAAAGAATGACAGGCAGGTCTGAAAATCAAATTTCTAGAAATGAAAGACATAATCATTGAAATAGAAAGAAATTCACTGGAAGTTTAAATGAGAGATTAAGTGCATTTGAAAGAAAATTTGTGAACATGAAAAATATATGTAAAAAATACTTTGAAAGCAATAAGGAAAGATGAAGATGGAAAGCAAGAGAAATTTAAAAACCTAGAAGAGAGAATAAAATTTTCTCATTTATACCTAGTTGAAGTTCCAGGAGCAAGGGCTAAGAAGAAAGCTAAAGAGATAATACTTAAAGTCACGATAGGAATAAATTTTCCAGAAGTAAAAATACAGACCCGCAAACTCAATGCATCCCAAACAAAATTCATAGAAAGAGATCTAGGCCAAGATACACTGCCATAAAATCAAAAAAAAAGATCAAAGACAATAATCATGAAATAGAAAAGGAGATGTTACTTGTAATGGACTGAGTGTTGAAAGGACCACGGAATTCTCAACAACAGCCACAGCCAGAAGACATGAAATGTTATCTTTAAAGTATTAAGAGAAGGTAACTAGTTGTCAACATAAATTCGTACTTAGAATATGGTACATCATGTTATACTGTTATACTGTTATGAGACTCTGTTATATGATTTCACATTAGTCAACCAAAGCACAATATTGTATATAGGACTGCATATATGTGTGATAAAACTATACTTAATATATTATAGTACAATGTAGTGTGTAGTAGAGTATGGTGTAGCATACCATAGTCTAGTACAGCAACTATAACATAGTATTTTTGAAATGTGGTTATCCTAAAATGAGGGGAGGTGGGAGAATGGGATCGGGGAGCAGTACAGCCACAGATATATGTTACAAGCACAGCTGAATTTTTTTTTTTTTTAGATTTTATGTATTTATTTGACAGAGAGAGAGAGAGACAGTGAGAGAGGGAATACAAGCTGGGGGAGTGGGAGAGAGAGAAACAGGCTTCCTGCTGAGCAGGGAGCCAGATGCAGGGCTTGATCCCAGGACCCTGGGATCATGACCTGAGCCAAAAGCAGACGCTTCATGACTAAGCCATCCAGGCGCCCCCAGAGTTGAATTTTTGATATGTGTGTTGGTTCATGGGTTTACATTGTATCATAACAAAAAAGCAAGCAAGCATAGACCAAGATAATAGTGCATTGTTAGCCGCGGGCTCTGTTAAAATAAAATACTGAGCAAAAATAATCTCCATCCATTAAGTAATTGAACATAAGAAGTACATAATGGCATAAAAATAATCAGTAGTATTATTTAACTGCCAATAATAATCTTTAAAATGTTACAAAAGAAAAATAGCTACTGAGTTTATGGATGTACCGTGCAAATAGTCCTTCCCATCAACATCGATAGCTTTTCTTCCCTCAGGGTTGAGACGGAAAGCACAGCTACAGAATGATTTCCTAGCATCATGGACTCTGAATCTTTTTTCTATTACACACAGAAAAACACCTATCATCAAAATAAATAGTCACTAATCTGCTTCTAATGGTTCCACACAAGCTCGGAAAGAAATAGGGCGAAGTTGAAATGCTGCATTAAGTATAGGAGTCATAAGACATGGAAAATAGCTTAAGGGCGATATCAAATATAAATTGCCTGGAGATAAATGATTCAGTATTACTATGTTCATGAAAGTTCTCTGATTTTATTTAGCAAATTATTGCGTGGTATTATTTTAGGTCATGATGAATTTCGAACTAATGTCTCCATTAGATCTATATCGCTTAATATTTTTTCTAGCATCACCTTGGTCCTCTGTAGCAATATAGAGAAGTAAGACATTGATTTGGATCAGAGTCTCGCCAGGGTTAGGGTTAGGGTTAGGGTTAGGGTTAGTGGCTACAGACATCACTGGAATAAGGCTATTGATAAACTCAGCTAAGCTTAAAGGATATGTTTTTGACCAACATATATATTAGCTAAGCACATATACATACCCAATTTGTTTTTCATTATAACAATCAAGTCTCTTTTAAGAAAATTGTGTACTTTTTGTATTTACTGTTTTTGTTTGTTTGTTTTACTATAGAACACTGGCCAATTGGCATTTCATTCTCATGCCACTCTTCTCTATATTGTTCCAGTTTCAGTGTGTGTGCTCTCAAAACAAAAACTACTATTAGTTTTTAATAAACATTGTCAAGGACTTATATTAAGCTCTTACATTTTCTATGTTCGTATTAAATCGACAAGTTTTTCATACATGAAAATAAAGATATCAGATGTTCATATTAGCATTGTTGTACTAGAAAATCTTTGATAAGATTTAATAGAAGTAAATATGTTCCTGGAAAGCTTAAGTTATAGATTCTTTCAGAGAACAGTACTAGTTCATATAAAGAAGATTTGAAATAAGTCTGGTACACAATAATCTTTAGAGATAACTGCTGACATAATAAGAATAAGGCTGTAAATAAGTTCAGTCCAGCTGAAAGAGAACCCTTTTTGTAATGTAGCTTCCAGGATTTCTGGCATCATTAAAGATTTCAAAGCAACAACCAATGAATAAATAAAGCAAATCAATGCTTGTTTTATATCATAACTTAAGCACTTAAATAGCTCCATAGAAATATAATATTAGGCTAATGTGATATACAGGCATAATAAATATAACAAATAAGGCAGATTATTCAATGTAAGAATATATTTAGTTTCCAGATTCAACCACGTTATCATGCATGGTAGGATTTCCTCCTTTTTTTTTTTATTTTGCCCCAGGGGTACAGGTCTATGAATCATCAGGCTTACATCTTTCACAGCACTCACCATAGCACATACCCTCCCCAATGTCCATAACGCAGCCACCCTGTCCCTACCCACCCCGCCCCCGAGTAACCCTCAGTTTGTTTTGTGAGATTAGGAGTCTCTTATGGTTTGTCTCCTTCCCCATCCCACCTTGTTTCATTTTTTCCCTCCCGATTTCCTTCTTTTCTAAGACTAAATAATATTCCATTGTGTGTATATACCACTTTTTCGTTATCCATTCATTTTCCTATGGATATTTAGGTTGTTTTCCTGTCCTGGCTTTTGTGAATAATGTTTTAATGAATATGGGAGTGCAGATAGCCCTTGAAGATCCTGATAGCAATTCTTATATATATATATATATATACACACACACATATATATGTACACACATATATATATATACACACAGATGTGGGATTAATGAATTATATGATCTTTATGGTTTTAATTTTTTGAGGAATCTCTGTATATACAGTTGTGCATAGTGGTTTCATCAATCTACATTTTCATAAAAAGTGTGCAAGAGTTCCCTTTGCTCCACATTCTTTTTTTTTTTTTTAGATTTGTTAGAACAGTCTTTTATTTTTTTTTTTTATTCTTTGCCCAAGGGGTACAGGTCTGTGAATCATCAGGCTTACATCTTTCACAGCATTCTCCACATTCTTAACACTTGTTACTTTTGTCTATTTGATGATAGCCATTCTAACAGTTGTGAAATATCTCATTATGGCTTTGGTTTAAATATCCTTGATCATTAGTGGTGGTGGACACCTTTTCATATACCTGTTGGTCATTTGAACTGTCTTCTTTGAAGAAATGTTGATTCAGTTCCTTTGCTCGTGTATTAATTGGATTATTTCTTTCCTTACTATCGAGTTTTAAGAGTTTCTTATATATTTTGGATATTAACCCTGTATTAGATATAAAATTTACAAATATTTTTCTCCCATTCTGTAGGCTATCTTTTAATTTTACTGATTGTTTCTTTTGTTGTTAACCTTCTTTTAAATTGTTTTTTATCTCTCTTTTCTTTAGTCATTTTATTGAGGTATGATTGACATACTAAAGGTTATATATATTTAATTTAGACAACTGATGAGTTTGGAGATAAGTGCACATCTGTGAAAATTTCATCCTAATCAAGGCTTTTTATTTATGAAGAATTTACTTTTTATTTATGAAGAATTTATAAGGCTTTACTTTTATGAGAAATCTAAAACAGCCAAACTCATAGAAGCAGAGAGTAGAATAGTGGTTCCCAAGGGATGGGAGGAGGAGGCAATAGAGCACTATTAGTAAAAGAGTATAAAGTTTCAGTAATGAAAGATGAGTAAGTCTTAGAGATCTACTGTATAACACACTAATAATGGTTAGTAACATTGTTTATATACTTAAAAATTTACTAAGAAGATACACCTTATGTTAAGTTTTATTATATAATAATAAAAATAATAAAGAGGGTGTCTACTTTTGGAAATGATAGATAGGTTCATGGTATAGATTGTGATGACAGTTTCACAGGTGTATGCTTATCTCCAGACTCATCAAATTGACACACTAATTATGTATGGCTTTTGTATATCAATCATAGCTCAATAAAGTGCTTTTTTAAGAAAGAGCATATTTGGGCGCCTGGGTGGCTCAGTGGGTTAAAGCCTCTGCTTTCGGCTCAGGTCATGATCTCAGTGTCCTGGGATCCAGGCCCGCATCGGGCTCTCTGCTCAGTAGGGAGCCTGCTTCCTCCTCTCCCTGTCTCTCTGCCTGCCTCTCTGCCTACTTGTAATCTCTCTCTCTGTGTCAAATAAATAAATAAAATCTAAAAAAAAAAAAAGAAAGAAAAAAAAAGAAAAAAGAAAGAGCATATTTTTCCTAAAATAAGTCCTACCTTTTTTCTCTATGGTTTCATGCAAACATCCAAAGATCTCAAATATTACGGATTGAATTATGATCACTTTATTTCCTGTAATAAGTTAATTGTTTGGATATGATGCAATATCTTTGGAAATATTCAGTATAGAATAAGGGTTTGTAAATATAAACATTTTTTTAAAAGATTTTATTTATTCATTTGACACAGAGAGAGAGATTACAGGCAGGCAGAGAGAGAGGAGAGAGGAGGAAGCAGGCTCCCCGCTGAGCAGAGAGCCCGATGTGGGCCTCGATCCCAGGACCCTGGGATCATGACCTGAGCCAAAGGCAGCGGCTTTAACCCACTGAGCCACCCAGGCGCCCTAAATATAAACATTTAAGACAAATGTCATTCTGTCAATGAGCACAGGCATAAGAGATGCAATTGAGTCAGCTTGGCTCAACTGCTTCCCAGCTGGTGACTTTGTGCTAGTTTCCTTATCAGCAAATGAAGACAGTAACTATCCTAGAGGTAGATTGTTAACATTAAATGATAAATGTATATCATGATTTCACAGAAGATGTGCCATTTAATAAGCACTCAGTAAACGGTCATTATGTTACTAGCCGATATTGCATGAATGAGGAATGGAAAGTAAATGCCAATCCAAATGCTGATAACCTAAATATTCAGTGAACCTAATAAAATTCAGGATTTAGTCTGAGAAAACTTAATTGAATATAGTCATTCTCTCATTCCCTTTCCCATATAACTCAATTTTGGAAGAAATCTGATATTTTTGAGGAGATGGACTCTACTTATTTTGCATGTTCTTACTTGAGCCTCATGATGTGAAACAGCAAGGCAGATATAATGCTAGGAAAGATAAGATGGAAGAGTGAAAATTTGGTGGGCCAAAAAAATTTCAGTGGGTGTAATGATTTTTAGAAACTGACAACAAGCTGTCTAATATCATATTTCCATATTCATCCTCAAGTAGCATGAACCACAAAATTCTTAGCTCAAAGCCTTCCTGGTTGGCTGGGTTATAACTTTGGGAAGCTTTATAGCTGAACTTTAAAATAAATCCACATGAGTTTTGGCTTCAAATTCAGCATTTGGAATATTAATCTAAGAGAACAACAGACATTTATTCTGTCCAAGTGTGCCATTGGATGTCTTAAAACCATGCCGCACAATTCTTCTGTGAATGATTGAGAGCTCTATATTGCCTTCTTGTCACCGTAAGTTCCATAAAAGGCAGTAACTCCTTAATGGATATTTGTTCACCTGTCTCATCTATTCCAATAAAAAGCTGAAATAAATATACACTTGAATTGCTCTGAGGATTTATTCACAGAGAAATTATCTGTCAGGAAGTTAGTTATATCCATGAGACATTCGTCTCTTCTCTGTGTGTAGTAGGCCACCAGATGGTAGCTCTCCACAGCTCTCGTAGGCTGTGAATTGGCACTAATTGAAACATCAACACTCACTTCAAGGCTCCTATAGAGAAACCTCATCCTCAGATCTCCAAATCCTCTAAACCACGAATTTAGAGTGTACTGCATTTAATGTTATTGTTTTTATTTTGCAAATCAATAACATCTTCCCAGAAAATGCTACACATGTGGCAAAAAGAAAATCCTTGAAATTTTATCATTTACATTTTACATAATTTTATCTTGATTCTAAATGGCTCCAAAGAACATTTTTTTCAAGACGGTATAAAACATTGCATGTGCTGGATTTCACTCTAAGAAGAATATTATTTTGAACTCTTTGATTCACTGAAGACATGTATAGGTTTTTTAATGATGGGAAATAAAACTAAATTACTATTTTATTATCTCCTGTATCATTTTCATGGCCATGAGCTAGAGAGACAAAAACACACTTACATGGATAATAGTTACTCAAATAAATAATGTCCCATCTCATTATTTTCCCAGCAAATATTTTATATTGGTCAAGTTTCTAACGGTTGGAAAAATATTATAATAAAACCTGATTCAATTTATCAAATATTTATTGAAAACTCATATTTGCTATTCATTGTGCTAGACTTGGTAGAAGAACAAATACGGTTCTGAAATAATTCCTGACAATTTGAGGCTTCCTTTCCAATGGGAGAAACCACCACAGATGCAAACACAATAAATGATCTCAGAAAAATGGTAATAGTAGAAGCACAAAGAAGAATTTACCTGGGAGGAATCATGAACAATTCAGAATCTAATGAAAAACAAATTGGATTGGAATAAATAAAGAAGGGACATTCCAGAAGGAGAGAACAAGGATAACAAAGAATAAAATACAAAAGTCAAAACATAGGAATGCCTGGGTGGCTCAGTCAGTTAAGCAGCCGCCTTCAATTCAGGTCATGATCCAGGGTCCTGGGATCCAGTCCGGCATAGGCTCCTTGCTCAGTGGTACCTGCTTCTCCCTCTGCCTGCTGCTCCCCATGTTCATGCTCTGTCTCCCTCTCTATTTCTCTGACAAATAAATAAATAGAAAAATCTTTTTTTAAAAAAGTCAGAACATAAAAGAGTCAAAAAAAAAAAAAGTCAGTGAAGTCAATTCCAGAAAAGGGGTTCAGTAAACTGAATAAAATGAGAAATGGACTCCACCCTGGAAGGTAACTGGTGACTTTACATGAATATGGTTGTCAATGACAAAGAATTTTCTTAATATTACTAGGAAATAAGGCAGGATCATTGTTTTTAGCCTGAAGTAAGAGACTCATCTTAGTACGTTTTAACATCACACAGCATTTCTTCAGTATAAAATGGTGAGGCTGGAAATCAGATTACCAAGGAATCAAAGACTAACTGGTAACCAAGTAGGTCAGCATAGGAGGTGTTGGTGGGGTGACACGTGAGAGGACATCAGCAATTACAGATTCGATAGCGTGGAGAAAGAAAACAGCACAGTAATGGGAATTCTGTTTTCAATTAATGAGTTAGATTTCCCAAAAACTTGATTTAGCAAAGAGATTAACTTCAGCGTGGAAAATCAGAGCATAAAAAATTCTGAGATAATGAGAATGGTATAGCGGAAGAAGAACACAAACGTTGGAGTCCAGCAAACCTGTGCTCAAATCTAAACTCTGGCTGTGTAAGGGCCTGCGAATTACTCAATGACCCTGCTTTCTGTATGTAAGGAAGTTACTAATAGCTACGTCAAAGGGTTGCTTGTAGACACAATAACCAATACACATCAAGTGCTCAGAATGGTGCTGGAATGTAGCAAGCCCTCGGTAATATATATATATATATATATATATATATATATATATATATATATATAAAGAGTGAATGTATTTTACA
>LNAC01000166.1:2626655-2656340 GCA_002007465.1 Ailurus styani | reverse complement strand
TATATATATATATATATATATATATATATATATATATAAAGAATGATTGTATTTTCCAAACTGGATAGCATGTGAAAAATGTATTCCAAAAGACAAATTAACTGCTAAAAGAATCTGCAAATTCCTCTTCTTGTACATCAAAAAAGAATCGAGGTCTTTTTTAGTAAAGTGTTTTTTTAGAGTTGAATTTCCTCCAATTATTCTGTGCCTCCTCAGAGGGGACAGTCATCACAGCAACATGCTCCTAACTGTATTTTGAGTGATATTAGTTACTTCAAATAATTTTTCAAAAAATTATTTAGTACATGCCTTGTGTCTGCTGAAGTCCTAAAGGCAAATGAGTTGAACTTCAAAAATACATTGCAGGGATTCCAAGGACCAGTATGGAGGAAGGTCTTCAATCAGGTTTGTTTGCAACTCTCGTGGGAACTGAATCAACCTGCCTCACTGTCTGCCCCCTCTCTCTCTCTCTCTGTCTCTCTCTGTCTCTCTTTCTCTATCTTTCTCTCTCACCTCCCCTCCTCTCCCCATTCATCTACTTGCATTCTCTAGTAGTCTGGACACCACCGTGGGTTTCATCAACAGAATTATTGCTTCAGATACAGGATGTAATAGTTTCACAAAGCACACCTCATTCACTCAATATTTAGAATGTTATGTTCCACACGCATTTAAAAAATAGAATGCTTTTAGAATTGTCAGTTAAAACAAGTTGAATAGTTTGTGACAGCAAAGAATCAACATGTATGTGTCTCACATCTCTAAACTGAGGAAACAATTCATGTAAATAAGTAGAAGTGAAAATAACAACCAATTGATTTGTTTGAGCAAGTTTATTTTTATAGAAACTCAGAATATTATTAAACTTCAGAAAAAAAGTCAAAGATTATACACCATTACACATCAATTTTGCATACTATGCAACATGGTTTTCTATCATCTTTACTGCATACATGGCACAGTCAATGTATTTTTTTCTATATAAAACGAGTATTGAGAGCTACTTCAAAAAACCAGGAAAACATTTTGAAGGAATTATGTGTAGAGGGTAAGAAATTCTGACTGCCTTGCCTCTAATCCCAGCATGACCAGTTTCTATAGTCTACCATGGTCTTTCACATAAGAACAAGAAGCAGGTTATGGTAAATATCAATTAAAGGAAGAGTTGCTAGATTGTTAAACATTTACAGAATAGTATGCAGCTTAAAGATTATGCAAGCAGAATTGATGAGGTGATATGAGATATTTGAGTTGAACTTTAAAAGGTAAGTATTATTTGTCAATGCATTTTATTTCTCATTTTAAAATATATCTAACAGTAGTGCCTGGGTGGCTCAGTTGGTTAAGTGCCTGCCTTTGGCTCAGGTCATGATCCTAGAGTCCTGGGATCGAGCCCTGAATCGGGCTCCCTGCTCAGCAGGGGAATCTGCTTCTCCCTCTCCCTCTGCCCCTGCTCATGCCCTCTCACTCACTCACTCTCTCTCAAATAAACAAATAAAATCTTTAAAAAGAAATAAATAAAATAAAATATATCAAACATACAAGAGAATGTATACATATAATCTGTAGTTTAATTAATAAGAAATAGCATTCATGAGCCTACCACCTACTTTAAGCAATTAAACATTATCATCACCTTTGAATGTGTTTGTGTTCCCTTCTTTCTTCCTATCTCCCTCAGACATAACTACTACCCTTGAATTGTAGGCTGATTGTTCCCTTGCATTTCTGTACACTTTTACCAAATATGTGTATCCAAGAAATATTCAATCTTTTTTGTCTAGTACTTTTCCCTTTATATAAATAAAATAATACTATGCATTTTCCTAAGACTTGCTTTTTTTGCTCAATATTAAGTTCGAGATTTAGTCATATTTATTCATGTTGCTATTAATTTGTTTTCATCTATGTTACGTACCATTCTATAAATAATCCTCAACTTTTTTGTTTATATATTCTTCAGCCAAAAGATTCTGGGGTCATTTCCCAGTGGTTTTCTGTTACAGAAATTTTACTACGAACATTCCTAGCATATCCTTTGGTAAACTCATGCAAGAGTTTTTCTAGGTAACATAATTTCTCATAGGATATGTGCACCTTCAATCTTACTATGTAATGCCAAATACTTCCCCAAATTGCTTGTACCAATTTACAGACCAAGTATTCAGGAAAAGATCCTGTTAATTCTTAGGTCTTCCATTATTTGATATTGTTGGACCTCTTAACTTTTGCCACTTGAATCTATCCTTTCAGTCAGATTCATATTTATTGAACCAAAAAAGAAAGCAAAATTTTACATGATCATAAAGTTTTAGTCCTGGTAAATAGGAGGTCTTTTTTTATTACTTATGACTGTAACTCATATTTGGGAGGGACCCACCCTTGTAATGACATGCATTTAAATGTACCCTGAATTTTCATTAGTACCTAGGATTATAAGTAGTCAGCTCTTTGCTATTTTTGCTAATTTAGAAGAAAAGAATAGTAGATGATAGTAAAATAATACAAAAAAATTCAAAAATTAGTTTTATAGTTAAGCCTTGAATAACGTGGGTTTGAACTGCACTGGTCCACTTACATGCCATTTTTCAAAATAAATGCAGTACAGTACTGTAAATGTATTTTCTCTTCCTTATGAATTTATTGATAACATTTTCTCTTCTCTTGCTTCATTGTAAGAATAAAGTATATAATACATAGAACACAAAGTTGACTGTTTATGTTATTGGTAAGGTTTCCAATCAACATAGGCTATCAGTAGCTAAGTTTTGGGGGACTCAGAAGTTATACATATGTGCTTAGACACATACACAATTTTCCCATATTGTAACAAATGAATATTTACACACTTCTTCAAGCTCCTGTCTATCTCTGGAAGTTCAAAACATACTTAATGCCACTGATAACTTGATGTGATATCATAGTAAGTTTAATCATTTGATAAAACAATAAGATTACATGATATAATTATTTCAAATTAATAGAGCATTTGTATACTTGCATATGAGAGACATGTCTTATAGTACTAGAGGCTTTACATTGATTGACTTTTCAACTCTATTTTCAATTGGTGAACAAAAAACAGAATTATTAAAATCACAGAGACTTTATAAATTAAATGTTTCTAGTAGCCCAGCTTAATCCTCAGGAGATAAAGTATTTAAAAGTTGATTGATTATGGAGGAGTTAAGATGGCAGAGTAGGAGGGGTACCCTAGCTTGCCTTGTCCCTCAAACACAGCTAGATCAACATCCAGTCATTTTGAACAACTAAACAATCTGCACAATTGGAGGGAGAGAACATGGCAGATCTGAGGTTTGGAGATGTGAATTGGGGGAGAGAAAACCTGCAGTGCACTGGAGGGGAGGGAGCCCTTTTTGTGGAGAGAAGTCAGGGAGAGAAGGAGAGAGTGGGAGAGAGAGCAGCATGTAGTGTTCACAAGAGACACCATCATGTGAGGATCCCCCAGACTGAATTGGAAGAGAACATGTGCCTTCCGAGAGGACATTTGGAAGGGGATATTGCCTCCCCAAGAACAAAAGGCCTACTGGGTGCCATTGAGAGGCCATTCAACAGCAGGGGACGGAGGCTCACTCAGAGGGCAGATAACCTTGTTGCAAATTTTCACTGTGCCTCACCATTGACTCCAGGCACCTGCATATCTATGCAACTGCTTTTCTGTGACAAAACAGTACCAGGGGCAGCACTGGGAGGATTTCCTCTGGGGCAGAGGAGTGAGTCACACCTTGCCAGGTTCTTTAAAGATTTGGAATTTTGGATCTCACCTGCCAGCCAGAGATAAAACACAGGAGAACTGTGGTGCCAGGCATGATGATGGCCCTGATACAGACAAGATTGAGGGCAGGGATCTGATGAAAGCCTAGGACACAGGAGGAGAAATGGTTCACTTTTCTCTGAGGGTCCCCTGAAAAGTGTGGCTACGAGTTCCCCTCCCTGAGGACAAGAGGGCAGGGTGACGCCATCTTCCAACTCCCACCCACCAACACAGTTGGACACAGTGCATCCAGTGGAGGCTGTAATTGTTTACACCAAATCCCTCCCCCCTGTGCTGACAGGGACATCTTTACTGAGGCAGGTCTGACTGAGCCAGCACAATGGGCCTCTCCCTCAGAACACCAACAGAGGCCTTCCACATGCACCAAGTCTACTGATCATAGAATGCTCCAAAGCGTCAGCTTCAATTCTGATGGAAATAGGACTAGGCTCTCCTTCTTATTATTATTTTTTATTTTTTTAATTTAATTTTATTTTTTATTTCTTTTTTCTTTGGAATCAAGCTTAATAGTTTTTTTGTTTATTTCTTGGTTTGTTTGTGTTTCTTTTTTGTATAAGATTTCTTTTTTCTTTTCTTTTTTCCTTCTTCTTTTTCTTTGGAATCAGACTTATAGTTTTTTGTTTGCCTGTTTGTTCCCTTTTTGTTCCTTTTCCTTTTCCTTTTGTCTTTTCTTAGATAAGGCTTTAAAAAAAACAGTCTTTGGGCGCCTGGGTGGCTCAGTGGGTTAAAGCCTCTGCTTTCGGCTCAGGTCATGATCTCAGCGTCCTGGGATCGAGGCCCGCATAGGGCTCTCTGCTCAGCAGGGAGCCTGTTTCCTCCTCTCCCTGTCTCTCTGCCTGCCTCTCTGCCTACTTGTAATCTCTCTCTCTGTGTCAAATAAATAAATAAAATCTTTAAAAAAAAAAAAAATAAATAAATAAATAAAAAAATAAAAAAAACAGTCTTTTCTTAATAAACAAATCAAAACACATCTAGTAAAAGGCCCAAACACCCTCCACTGCAAGCAAGGAGGAACCCTGCAGAGGACTGATCTGTGGGAAAGAGTAGCCAAAACACAACAGCAGAGTGCACACAGCATACACCAGAAACACTTCCAGAAGTTCCAGGCCCTAGACAGTGTATGAGTCCTTCTTAATACAGAATTATTCTCAGGAGCAGAAAATACAACAAGCTTTCGTAAAATACAAAAGACAGAAACCTAGACATAATGACAAGACTGAGGAATTCTCCACAAAGGAAAGATCAAGAAGAAATTACAATGTGGAATTTGCTCAAAACATATATAAGCAATATATCTGAAGGAGAATTTAGAACAACAGTCATAAGAATACTAGATGGGCTTGAAAGAAGCATAAAAGACACCAGAGAAACCCTGGCTCCAGAGATAAAGGACCTAAAAATTAGTAAGGCTGAAATAAAAAATACTATAACTGAGATGCAAAAGTGACAGGATGGAATAACAATGAGAATGGAATAAGCAGAGGATCATGTAGGTGATACAGAACATAACATTATGGAAAATGATGAAGCTGAAAAGAAGAGGGAAAGAAAACTATTAGATCACAAATACAGAGGTAAAGAACTCAGTGATTCCAAGAAGTGGAATAATATCTGTATTATAGGAGTCCCAGAAGAGTGGGAAAGGGGGGCAGAAGGTTTATTTGAACAAATTATACCTGAGAACTTCCCTAATCTGGGGAAGGAAACAACCATTCAAGTCCAAGAGGCACAGAGAACTCCCCTCAAAATCAACAAAAATAGGTCAACACTAAGACATATCATAGTGAAACTTGCAAAATACAAAAATAAAGAGAGAATTCTGAAAGCAGCTAGAGACAAAAGATCCTTAATCTACAAGGGTAGACACATAAGATTAGCAACAGACCTTTCCACCATAATGTTGCAGGCCTGAAGAAAGTGGCATGATATATTCAACATGCTGAATGGGAAAATTATGCAGCCAAGAACACTATATCCAGCAAGGCTGTCATTTAGGGTAGAAGGAGAGATAAAGAGCTTCCAAAACAAACAAAAAGTAAAGGAGTTTGTGAACACTAAACCAGCTCTGCAAAAAATATTAAAGGGGACCTTTTGAGTGGAAAGAGAGACCAAAAGCAACAAAGACTAGAAAGGAGCATATACAATCTACAGGAAGAGCAACTTTACAGGTAATACAATGGCACTAAATTTATGTCTATCAATAACTACTCTGAATGTAAATGGACTAAATGCTCCAATTCAAAAGACATAGGGTATAAGAATGGATTTAAAAAATGCTGCCTCCAAGAGATTCATTTTACAACCAAAGACACCTCCAGACTGAAAGTGAGGGTGTGGAGAACAATCTGTCATGCTAATGGATATCAAAAGAAAGCTAAAATAGCCATACTTACATCATACAAACTAGATTTTAAACTAAAGACTGTAATAAGTCTGTAATAAGAGATGAAAAAGGGTACTCTATCATAATAAAAGCATCTATCCAACTAAAAGATTTAAGGATTGTAAATATTTGTGCCCCCAACTTGGAAGCAACCAAATACATAAATCACTTAATAACGAAATTAAAAAAACACATCACTAAAAATACAATAATAGTAGAGGACTTTAACACCCACTCACATCAATGGACAGATCATCTAAGCAGAAGATCAACAAGGAAACAATGGCTTTGAATGACACACTAGACCAGATGGACTTCACAGATATATTCAGAGCATTTCATCCTAAAGCAGCAGAATACACATTCCTTTCAAGTGCACATGTAACATTGTACAGAATAGATCACATACTGGGTCACCAATCAGACCTCATCTAGTACAAAAAGATTAAGATCACACCATACATATTTTCAAACCACAATGCTATGAAATTAGAAGTCAACCAAAAGAAAAAATTTGTAAAGACCACAAATACATGGCGGTTAAAGAACATCCTTCTAAAGAATGAATGGGTTAATTCGTTCATTCATTCATGGGAAATTAAAGAAGTAAAAAATACATGGGAGCAAGTGAAAATGAAAACATGACCGCCCAAAACCTCTGGGATGAAGCAAAGGTGGTCATAAGAGGGAAATATATAGCAATACAGGTCTTCCTAAAGAAGCAAGAAAACTCCCCAATATACAAATTAACCTTACATCTAAAGGAACTAGAAAAAAAAGCATATAAAGCCTAAAACCAGCAGGAGAAGGGAAATAATTAAGATCAGAGTAGAAGTAGATGATATAGAAATAATTTTTTAAAAAGTGGAAAAGGGGAACCTGGGCAGCTCATTCAGTTGAGCATCTGACCCTTGATTTTGGCCCAGGTCATGATATCAGGATCCTGGGATCAAGCCCCATGTCAGGTTCCATGTTCAGCGGGGAATCTGCTCAAGGATTTTCTCCCTCTCCTTCTGTCCCTCCCCCCACTCATACTCTCCCTCTCTCTCTCAAATAAATAAATAAATAAATTTTTAAAAAACCAATAGAACAGATGAACAGAAGTAGGAGTTAGTTATTAGAAAGAATTAACAAAATTGATAAACTCCTAGAACAACTTATTGAAAAGAGAAAGGACCCAAATAACTAAAAACACAAATGAAAGAGGAGAGCTCACAACCAGCACCGCATAAATAAAAGCAATTATAACAGAATATTATCAGCAATTATATGTCAACAAATTAGGCAATCTGGAAGAAATGGGTAAATTTCTTAAAACATATAAACTACCAAAATTGAAACAAGAAGAAATGGAAAATTTGAACAGACCTATAACCAGCAAAGAAATTGAATCAATAATCAAAAATCTCTCAATGAACAAGAGTCCAGGGCTGGATGTCTTCCCAGGGGAATTCTACTAAACATTTAAAGAAGAATTAATACCTATTTTTCTGAAGCTGTTGCAAAAAAATAAAAAGGAAAGGAAAACTTTCAAACTCATTCTATGAAGCCAGCATTACCTTCATTCCAAAAGTAGAAAAAGACACTACTAAAAAGGGGAATTATAGACCAATATCCCTGATGAACATCAATGCAAAAATTCTCAATAAGATACTAGCAAATCCAATCCAATGGTGCATTGAAAGAATTATTCACCACGATCAAGTGGAATTTATACTTGGGCTGCAGGGGTGGTTCAATATCCACAAACTAATCAATGTCATACACCACATTCATGAAAGAAAGGAGAAGAACCATATTATTCTCTCAATAGATGCAGGAAAAGGCATGACAAAATATAGCATCCTTGATAAAAAGCTTCAACAAAGTAGGTATACATGGAACATAACTCAACATCATAAAAGCCGTATATGAAAGACCGAGAGCTATTATCATCCTCAATGGAGAAAAACTGACAACTTTCCCTCTACAATCAGGAATGAGACAAGGATATCCACTCTCACCATTACACTATTTAACATAGTACTGGAAGTCTTAGCCTCAGCAATCAAACAAAAAGAAATAAAATGCATCCAAATTGGCAAGGAGGAAGTCAAACTTCCACTCTTCACAGATGACATGATACTCTATATAGAAAACCCAAAGACTCTACCAAAAAATTGCTAGATCTGATACATGAGTTAAACAAAATCAAAGTATATAAAATCAATGCACAGAAATCTGTTGCATTTCCATACACCAATAATGAAGCAGCAAAAAAAGAAATCAAGGGATCAACGCCATTTACAATCACACCAAAAATTATAAGCTACCTAAGAATAAACCTAACCAAAGAGGTAAAAGATCTATACCCTGAAAACTATAGAATACTTATGAAAGAAACTGAAGAAGGCACAAAGAAATGGAAAAATATTCCAGTCTAATAGGTTGGAAAAACAAATATTGTTAAAATGCCTACACTACCCAAAACAAACTATAAGTTCATGTAATCCCAATCAAGGTAACACCAGCATTTTTCACAGAACTAGAACAATACTAAAATTTGTATGGAACCACAAAAGACCCTGAATAGCCAAAGGAATGTAAGAAAAGAAAACCAAAGCTGGAAGCAACACAATTCTGGACTTTAAGCTATATTACAAAGCTGTAATCATCAAGACAGTATGGTACTGGCACAAAAACAGACACATAGATCAATGGAACAGAACAGAGAACCCAGAAATGGACCCTCAACTCTATGGACAACTAATCTTTGACAGAGCAGGAGAGAATATCCAATGGAAAAAGGACAGTCTCTTCAACAAATTGTGTTGGTAAAACTGGCCAGCAACAGCAGGAGAATGAAGTTGGACCACTTTCTTACACAGTACACAAAAATAAATTCAAAATGAATGGAAGACCTAAATGTAAGACAGGAAACCATCAAAATCCTAGAGGAGAAAACAGGCAACAACCTCTCTGACCTTGGCCATAACCACCTCTTACTATACACATCTCCAGAAGCAAGGGAAACACAAGCAAAAACGAGCTATTAGGACCTCATCACAATAAAAAGCTTCTACACAGTAAAGGAAACAGTCAAGAAAACTAAAAGGCAACCGATGGAAATGGAGAAGATATTTGCAAACGACATATTGGATAAAGGGCTAGTATCCAGAATCTATAAAGAACTTATCAAACTCACCACCCAAAAAACAAATAATCCAGTTAAGAAATGTGCAGAAGACATGAATAGACACTTTCCCAAGGAAGACGTCCAAATGACTAACAGACACAGGATAAAATGCTCAGCATCCCTCATTGTCAGGGAAATACAAATCAAAACCGCAATGATATATCACCTCATACCTCTCAAAATAGCTGAAATTAACAACACAAGAAACAACAGATGTTGGCAAGGATACTGAGTAAGGGGAACCCTTTTGTACTGTTGGTGGGAATGCAAATTCATGCAGCTACTCTAGAGAACAGTATGGAGGTTTCTCAAAAAGTTGAAAATAGAACTACCCTGGGACCCAGCAATTTCACTACTAGGTATTTATCCAAAGAATTAAAAATCCTGATTCTAAGGGGCACCTGAACCCCAATGCTTATAGCAGCATTATCAACAGTAGGCAAATTATGGAAAGAGCCCAAATGTCCATCAACTGATGAATGGATAAAGAAGATGTAGTATAAATATACAATGGACTATTACTCAGCCATCAAAGGGAATGAAATCCTGCCATTCGCAATGACATGGATGGATCTAGAGTGTATTATACTAAGTGAAATAAATTGATCAGAGAAAGACAAGTATATGATTTCACTCACGTGGAATTTAAGAAATAAAGCAGATGAACATAGGGGAAGGGAAGAAAAAATAAAGTAAGATAAAAACAGACAGGAAGGCAAACCATAAGAGACTCTTAATTATATAGAGCAAACTGAGGGTTGCTGGAAGGGAAGAGGATTGGGGGATGCAGTAATGGGTGTTGGGCATTAAGGAAGGCACTGAGTGTTATATGTAAGTGATGAATCACTAAATTCTACTCTTGAAACCAATACTACACTATAGGTTAACTAACTTGAACTTAAATTTTAAAAAATTTTAATTAAAAAAAAAAGTGAGACCTATGATCACTGCACTATGTTGACAAACCCAGAATCATTTTCCCAGAGTCTAGAAAGTAACACAACTATACAAAGTTTTATACTTAAAATTAAATTTCAGCTTCTAGAAATTTTACATCCATAATTCTATGTAACTGAAGTATTCTATAAAATTATATCGATTAAACTTTCTTCCTTCAAATTAAAAAAAAAGTTGATTGATTACATCAAACCACAGTATATCTTAGAAAACTACGGGGCTAGGACGCCAGGAAGTTAGGGAAATTGGTATTAATTTTAAATGGATTGAGTTCATTTTCCATGTTTATGTCTTTGGAGGCTTTTTTAAAAAAGATTTTATTTATTTATTTGACAGAGAGATGGAGATAGAGCACAATAGGCAGAGAGGCAGGCAGAGGGAGAGGGAGAAGCAGACTCCCCACTGAGCAGGGAGCCCAATGCTGGGCTTGATCCCAGGACCCTGAGATCATGACCTGAACTGAAGGCAGACGTTTAACCAACTGAGCCACCCAGGCGCCCCTGCTTTAGAGGCTTTTTTTTAGATGTAATGTAAAGAGAGAACAACTATTTGATCTTTTTATTCCTTTTTCTTTTTTTGTACAATGAACGTTTTAAGTAATGTTCAATATTCTTTAAGTATCTCACTGGCCTACTTTGCATAAGTACTTTGCCTGTATTGTTCACATTACTTTAATGTGTCTTTCTTGGTTCTCATTGCCAAAATTAGGACCGAATCAATATAAATCTATAAAATCCTTAATCATTAAAACCATTTCCCTCAGATTAAACTCCAACTTGGTCATGAAAATACTAATGAATGTTAATATGACTCCATGAAAAGTCTTAACTGTGACGGTCCTGAATGTGTGACCAGTGTGAGTGCCAAGCTGATTGAACCGGTTTTTTAACAATAGCTTTTTAGTTCAGTGTAGGAAGGGAAAGAGCCTGCTTTTTCACACAGTGCCAAAACCTGAATAGTTCCAATTTCAGCCTAATCACACTGTCCTTAAAATTTCACTCTGCTTGAATAATGAAAAAGGGTGATATGAAAATTGTATGAAACTAGCATGCCCCAGGACAGGTAGGGTAGGATGTAATTACATATGCTTCAACAGCTGGAGCAATGTGCTGTAAGAAAGGCTTTTAAGGTGACAGGAGTTAATTGCCCAGGTTTTAGGGCAGAAGAAAATGTACGTGAAGAAGCAAAGGGGAAGGACACAAACCCCAACAGGGTGTCAGATTTCAAAATTTGAGAGAAAAAGGATTATTCCAAATTAGAAACAGACATAAAAAGGTAAATGGCAAGCCACTTTTCCAATAGATGAAATGAAAAGGAGAACCTTGGCTAGGTGGGAAGCAGTGTATTCCTAGCTAGCCTCCCAAGCATAAAGTTCTTTATGATGTATCTGCATATAAAATAGGACAGCCTCCCACAAACCAGGCTGTGATATTTCCCCAGTGACACTGGTCCACAAGGCAGCTCAGTAAGAAATAGCACATTTTCCTGCAATATCTGTAATGACAGTGGTGTCTATCTTGGACTGGAAATTGTAGGGCCATAGAAACCATGATGCATTCAGTCTTGTCTCCAGCTGAAAAACACAAAGCTTTTGAAAGACACCCTTTGGGTGGCATTCCTCTAATGAAGACTGAATCACTTTTTGCAAGCTGTGTGAGTTTGTCAAAAGGAGAGAAAGGGACTGTGTATGATAGTAGGTGTCACATTGAAAATAAAACTTTCAAAAGGAAAAAGGGAGTAAGCTGTGGTATCAATCTTGGTCTTATCCATCTTCCCCACAGGGCTACCTTATAACAGAGCTAGTTGGACATGAGCTGTGCTGCTCACTCCTGGTGGGTGCAGAATAAACACAATATCTTACCTACGTATGCTTCACTTTCTGAATGTTTTCAGAAATAGTATGTGATAAATCGCCAAAAAAGAAATCTTCTTGAATTTTGTCTAATTATGATCTCTTCGAGAAACATGGACAGGTGGAGAGGTATTTTGAATACACCTGATATTGTAAGTTAAAATGCTTGCTCAAGGATATTATCACTAGATCTTTAATTGATACTAATAAATTAATCGTGTGGCACTAAAATGCTTAATAAAGACTGAGGCTTGTTCAGAGAATGAAAGTTTACTATTGAATTTTAATGCATAATTCAAATATATTGATTTAATTGCTCATTCTTCCCCATTCTTTGGACACTTCATTTTGATTAGCTAAATGTGTTTTGAAGACATTTCTTCAGTTTGCTGAAAAAGTCAAAATCTTTCCTAAGCTAGAATGTAAACACAAACACTAAATCATTTACTAAATATCTGTCAGCAATTTACAATCCCATAACCTCATTTCAAATTAAAATCTCTTAATGCTCCATCATTCCCCCTAGGGGAGATAAGCTTGAAATTCTCAAGGCAAATACAAATTTCTTCTCCAGATTCAACTTAATCCTGATTTCTCATTAGAAGGCTTATTTAGAGTAACATGATGTAATCTGCTTTCTCATCATGGACAGCTGTGTTTATCAGCCTCCAGACATATTAAAAGTACAGATATATTCATTTACGATTGAAAAAAAAGTAAAGCTATCTCAGTTATTTTTGCATGTCTTTTGTATACCCTTGCAGGATAGATTTTATCTTAATTTTGTATTGGGTCAAGTTCATTTTCCTCTTACCACTCTGCTGTTACTTTTGTTTCATTTTTTTATTTAAATTCTAGTTAGTTAACATATAGTGTAGTATTAGTTTCAAGAGTAGAATTTAGTGATTCATCACTTACATATAACACTCAGTGCTCATCCCAACAAGTGCCTGCCTTCATACCCATCACCCACTTAGCCTATCCTCCCACCCACTGCCCCACCAGCAACCCTCAGTTTGTTCTCTATAGTTAAGGGTCTGTTTTATGGTTTGCTTCTTCTCTGCCCCCGCCCCCCCCCGCCCCGTTCATCTGCTTCATTTCTTAAATAACACATATGAGTGAATGCTGTTATTAAAAAAAAAAGCAAAAACAAAAAAACAGGGTAAGTGTAACTCAGATCTTACTTGTCCTTTAAGTGTTTTTAATGAATGGATCTTATACATATGTACAAAATTAAGAGGACCACACCACATTTATGCATAATTTATACAAATATCTGGGGGATTCATGGAGCAGGGTGATTGAACTGAATTAAAGATCAACGATTCTCCAGTCTGTAGGCAAGACTCCACTTAAGTCATTCCAGAGAAAATTTTTTAAGACATATTTAAGAAGACCTCCAAAGAAATTCACTCACTGTCCTATCTCCAAAAGACTTTTTTGTATACATGAAATCTAGCATAGTGACAGGACATTTTTCCTTATTTTTTCTTGGTCTTGATGAAGAATAATATGCTACAATTTCAAAATAATAATCTTCCTCAGGCCAGGCATCCTCCAAAACGAGTCAAAGATCAGTTATATCTTTGTATCCACTAGTGTTGATTACCAGCTCTATTCCATATTTTTCACAAGCAGAGAATCAGTCTGAAAACAGACTTACATCTCTGAGGCTTGTAGGGAAGCAGGGAACAGTCTCCCTCCATCCCATCTGTATATTGCTTTGACAACAAGTTTATAAAGGATAGCTTTTCATCACATAGGGACAAGAATTAGCCACATTCTGCTCTTTGATGTTGATCTTATTTTTAACCCTTAAATCATCTCTATGATTCTAGAATAAGCTCTCTAATCTTTCATTGGTTGTTGATATTTAACTGTTATAACACAGTCCTGATATAGGAAGATGATTCTGATATCCTTCTTATTTGGTATTATTCAAGTTGATTAAAAAAAGAAAAAACAACTCTGTACCACATTTACTTTCTTATGGTAGTCAAGGTCTGTTTGAATGCATTTTTTACAAGTAAAGTATTTCTTTACTAAGCGACTATTTTTTGAACACCTGTCATATAACCATGATTATCAAAGACATTTTGGGGACGGTAAGGAAAGATTAAAATATAATGCAGTTGCCAAACTTTAGGAATATACAGTTTATGTGGTAGGTTCAAGAAGCTGCCATAATTATCTATATATGCATATTATATGTGTTTGTGTATATGTGTGTATATATGCATGCATATATTGAGGAATGTGACATTTGTAAATGATCGAATATTGGACTAGAAATTTCTAGTTCGATAAGAGCCATTGGTAAAAATTTTAATTTTAAATTAAAACTTTAAATTAAAGTTAATTAATTTTAACTAATTACATTAAAAGCTTCAGTTTCAAATTAAATTAAAATTAATTTAAACACAAAAGGCATAAAATTAATTGGGAGATCTAAATTACCTCTCCAAACTCTCCTGTTACTCCCAATTCCTCAACCACTTTGTTGATGGTGAGTGGTTTTCAGGTTTTAAGTTCATCTCTTCCACCAGACATAATGTTTGACAAAAGAAGAGGGCAGGAGAGTTAACCTTTTAATTCACTCCTTTATTGACACACTAACAACAAAAGCAACAAATCCAACCCTTTTCTCTCTCCTTTTTATATCCATTATGAGACAAAGTAAAAACTTTTTTTTCTTTTTAACTAGGCAAAGAACTTTATTAACCTTGCTTCAAACTTTATTCCCAGGCTCTTTCAGCTTAATTAGCCAGAAAGAATGAATTGCGTTTAAGCAAAAACTGGAAAGACCTGCAGTGTCCAAGGGGCTTGGGCTTAAAAATATTAGAGATATAGATTTTATCGGATCCATGAACAAAATTTTTAAAAGCAGTCATACTATGAAATAGTAGCTGCCAGTAACTTCTTCAAGTTTTGTTTTCTTCAGAAGCTGATTCAATTCGGTGTGCTTCATTCTTGGAAGCTTCATCAAGATTCTCCACAAAATCTGAAACTTCCATCATCATCCTCCTCTCGGGTAGCAAGTAGTGCTTCTCATCCACAGATTGTGTGGGCAGAGCTTCAGCCAGTCTTCTTAAATTAGTCAAACTGTCTGTACCAAGTTGGCTTAAGATACTGGACAGCATTTCTGTCAGCTGCTCTGTGTCAGCATGGTCTGGAACGATGAAAATGTTCACTGCCGGGGATGCCTGACCTTTAGGGTTGTGAAAGTGGATCTCAGTTCCTTGGTTTGTGAAACTATTCACTTCTTCAATACCAGAGATATTGTTTACCCCCAACTTCTTTAAGAAGAACTGATGTTTGGGGCAGGGCTTGCTCAGTCAGTTAAGCCTCTGCCTTCAGCTCAGGTCATGATTTCAAGAGTGCTCGGATCGAGCCCCATGTGGAGCTTCCTGGTCGGCTGGGAGTCTGCGTCTCTCTCTCTCCTCCAACCCCCCACCCCATTTCTTCTTTCTCTTGTCTCTCTCAAATAAATAAAATCTTAAAAAAAAAAAAAAAAACCCTGAAGATTTTTGTCATATGCTATAACCATTCTATAACCATCTTCTTTCGGCAAGCAGTTCCTTTCTCACCAACGCTCATGTGTGCTTGTAGTTTGGCGAGTTTCTCCTGGTTTATGATAGTTTCTCTCAACTTGTTGGAGCGGAAATGGGAATGAGGGAGACTAGTGTTGGGGCTAGGCATGTCTCAGGGGGACCAGCTCAGAGAGATTAGATGCACACACGCAGCGACTCAAGATGGCAGTTCCAAAGTAAAAACTTTTTTAACAACTTTGAAAACAATAAAAAAATTCACGTCCATTTTTATTGGTGAATGATCAATATACCAGTCCATTATACAATGGCAAAAGGTTTTCCTTGTTGTAACAGAAGCAATTTATTTATCCAACTGAAAGCCTCAAATATTAGCTGAATGCTTATGAGACATTTCAATAACACATAGGTAAATAATGTCAAACCAATTCTAAATTCAGAAAATCTCAGGCAAACTTTCTAGTTACAGGCTTGGGAACCTTCCATGTTAACCAGAATAATCATTACTAGACTAGGTTAGGAGGGTGCATGCACTAGCAAGCCACAGGGTGACCCTTAGGATTAAGTGTTGTGGTTTAAAAGTTACTTATACACATCCTATAGTAAAAATAGTGAGGTGCACAACAGTCTCACACCAGTGATGCTAATGTTCACACCAGGCGTCCTGGAATCTGGTTCCTGAGGCGCAGGCACAGAGAACAGCCTCCTGCTTCTTCTCCTTCCCCTGAGCTGAATTTTCCAGTCTTGACAACTTGCTTATCTAGAGCCACAGTATCTGATGGGCTTTTCTGGCCAATCAGGTTGATCTTATTTTTCTGGTCAGTCCTGCCTACAGTCTCCAAGTCCCTAAGATGACAAAAAGTGTCCCAGAAGTTACCACAAGTCTTCCATTTCTCCAAACCTATCAGTTACAAATAGACAAAGCAACGAGAACCATAAGCGAAAGCTAATATATACAATAGTACTCAATGGTCACCAAAAGAACAAGCTAACAGGTAGTTCCAAGGTAAAAGTTTAGGAAAATTCATACACTGAAATACAGAAATAATATTTTCCTTGGATCTTGAGCAAAATCAAGGTTACAGTAAATAATAGTGGGAAAATATGGAGGAGGAAAAGAGAGAGAGGATATCTGTATAAATCTGTATTTATTTAAATGTGTTTATGATGCTCAGAGATTTACAGAATGATAAGGGCTACAGTTAGGGTTGACCATATATCTGGGTTTGCCAGGGACGGTTGTGAATGTTGCCTAGTCCTAGTGTAATTACAATAACATCTTTCTTACTCTTAAAAGTGTACTAATTTGGATAATAAAATCTCATGATTATTCTATCTGTAGTTGGAGAAGTTGTCATGGTGAAGATAAATTATTAAATAAATAAATATTTTTAAAGGCCAACTTATGGAAAGCATTGAGTCAGCATTAGGCTGTGAAATTAGGAGACCAGGATTCAAGGTTGAGTCTGCAGAGCTTTGCGTGGGTGAAAATGAATATATTTGCTTTTATGGAGCACAGTGTTTGACTTTAAATGTTACAGAAAATGAGATCAACTAAGCAGAGAGAATCCTAGTGATTAAGAATTTTGAAGCCCGTAATTTAGAATTCTAATTAGACTTTAGCCAGTAGTTATTTTCCTTCTCAGAAGAGGAGCTTTCCTCCAATTGATATGGAAGAATTCTTGATTCTTTTTGCTTCAGAAAGTCTCACAGTCTGGATAACATATGGACCATGTTGATGCCCATGCAAATTATGAGGAGTCAAGGGCGCCTGGGTGGCTCAGTGGGTTAAACCCGCTGCCTTCGGCTCAGGTCATGATCCCAGGGTCCTGGGATCGAGGCCCACATCGGATTCTCTGCTCAGCAGGGAGCCTGCTTCCTCCTCTCTCCTCTCTCTCTGCTTGCCTCTCTGCCTACTTGTAATCTCTCTCTTTGTGTCAAATGCATAAATAAAATCTTTAAAAAAAAAAATTATGAGGAGTCAAAAGGTAAGAAATCAAAATCCTAACTATAGACACTGTGAGGGTAAGACAAAAGCAACATCTCCTCTCAAATGACACATACACACTCCATGTACTTCTAAAGTATAAAGAAAGAGAAAATCGCTCTAATTACTAATTAGTAATATGCATCAAGATTTTTAATTCCAATGAACTCTATTTCTTTATTGACTTTCCTCCTACTTGTCTCTCAGTGAAAGAGATAAAAGTGAAATTTTAAGCCAAGAGTAAAACACATCTTAGGTTATCTATTTATTTATTTATTATACCCACAACTCTTACATATTTTATCAAACAACAAAAAAATCAGAATTACACTGCCCTATGCCCTTGACTAAAAACATTCTATCTTCCAGAGCCCTTCAGATCAGTGCCTATTTCCTGGTTCTAAGTTCCCAGGGAATTCTGTAATGACTAATAGATGACTGTAACTCACATGCAAATCACAGTGTGTCCTGCTGTACATCAGAACTGAAGAGTGCAGCCCACTAATGAGCCAGTTGGGCTCCTATCTTGTTTTTCATTCTCTTTATATGCTAATTATATTGGGTGTGGTGACCATTTTCCTAGTTGATTTCAGATCCAACCTCCTCCCTTGCACTTTTCTGTCTGATATCATGGCGGAGGCTGATTCTGCAAAGTATAAGCCCCAGGCTCCTTTGGGAGCTAATCTCTGGTTCAGCCAAAGACCAGACCAGACAGCAGAGGGAAGGGAGAAGCCGGGGGTTAGTCCCACTCCCACCTCAGCCTCAGAAATGTCCTGATGGCAGTGGCTCTGTCTCCATGTGGTTCCAGCCTCCACAAGAGGCTTATTTTATCTCCCTCCCGACTCCTGCCTGGACAATTCCATAGTAGTTCTAATACTTACTGAGCAGTTCCAATTGCCCACTTTTGCTAACAGCACCCATCCTTGGTTACAGGCCTGAGGAAATCTCAAGGCCATTTCTAGTTTGCCTTGTTGTCCCTGTCTTGAATTTCCTCTCCTCTAATGCCCTTGTGACATGGATCTCTACCCATTTACATGTACTCTCTCCAACAACAAGGCTTGAATGGACTTCCCTTCCCCAGCGCCTTTCTTTTAAAAGAATGCCTTTGTCTAATGATGTAGATGGAGGTTGAGAGACAAAACTAACTTTAGAATAAAGTTTTTATTATGCCCATAGTCAGAGTGACTGCTCATTCTCACTTTTAGAGAAGATTCCCAGTTGTATGCATGTTGCCTCAGCCTATTTATGAAAACAACCCCTTTTACCCAAAGGTGTTTCAGTTCACAAATTATATGGTCATTCTAACAATGGGCACCCTGAATTTATCATAATTTTCAAAACTTCAAAGATGACAACATGAAACATGGAACTTCCTATTACTTGACAAGCCCCAGNAGGGGTACAGGTCTGTGAATCATCAGGCTTACATCTTTCACAGCATTCACCAAAGCACAAACCCTCCCCAATGTCCATAACCCATCCACCCTATCCCTACCCTCCCACCCCCCAGTAACCCTCAGTTTGTTTTATGAGATTAGAAGTCTCTTATGGTTTGTCTCCTTCCCCATCCCATCTTGTTTCATTATTTTTCCCTCCCTACCTCCCACAACCCCCCACCCTGCCCCTCAAGTTCCTCATATCAGAGAGATCATATGATAATTGTCTTTCTCTGATTGACTTATTTCGCTCAGCATAATACCCTCCAGTTCCATCCATGTCTTTGCAAACAGCAAGATTTCGTTTCTTTTGATAACTGCATAATATTCCATTGTATATATATACCACATCTTCTTTATCCATTCATCTGTTGATGGACATCTAGGTTCTTTCCATAGTTTGGCTATTGTGGACATTGCTGCTATAAACATTCGGGTGCACGTGCCCCTGAGGATCACTACCTTTGTGTCTTTAGGATAAATACCCAGTAGTGCGATTGCTGGGTCATAGGGTAGCTCCATTTTCAACTTTTTGAGGAATCTCCATACTGTTTTCCAGAGTGACAAGCCCCAGTTCTTTCCTAATCTATGGGTACTGAGTTTTCGTCTTACCCCAGAGACTCTAGAATATGACCGGCTTGTTTTCACAGTGTGCAAATAGTTAATAAGTTCTGGAAATATTCATGAGCAGATACTCAGTGACTGGAAAGTTAGGATCCATATTGATTATAAATAAAAACACTAAAACTTATATAAATGGCTAATTAAACCCAAATATTTTAAAAGAGTAATGTCTAAGGCAGTAGCATAGACATTTGGGTGGAATAGAAGCTGATACCTTTATATTTATTTATCCATTTAGCAATAACTTCTAGGTGTTTACTTTGCACTAGTCTGTGGACTAAGTGATGAAGAAATAGTGAGGGGAAAAAACAGAAAAAGATTTATTTACCATCAATGGTGTTCCATTGCTAATAGCATAGAGTTTAGTACCATGCCTTTTGGGCAAATGGCATAGAAATACATATCAGGAGCACATATGTCCTATCTTTTAGCTTATTAATGTTCCTCAAAAATTAATTCTAATGAAATAAAGACAATTATAAATATACAAAGCCCAACACACAAGATATAACTTGCAATAGTATTTGTAATACCAAAAATTAAGCAACCTATGGAATATTAAGTAAATACATACACGTACACACACACACATAATTGCATGTCTGCTATTAGTACTTAAAAACTAGAATGTAAGAGTACAAAAGTAAAAGCAATTTTTTTGGTTCAGTGATTTTATAGATTTTTCTCTATTTTAAAAGCTTCCTGCAATGCCATCATCTCCAGTTAAGTCCATTTTAAAATAAAAATAAAATGAAGAATTCACATTGGCCTAACAAATAATTAAGAATGTAAGACATTAAAGTTTGAAGTTACTTTCTGTAAGATGAAAAATTAAGCACTTGTGAAATGACTATTTCTCTGCTTCTTTCTATACATAATAATGAGATAAAACCTCAGTGTGTTCACAAAGACCATAGGCTGAGTCACAGGCTTGGGATTTTGTCACTTTTCTGCCAATAGCTAATTTTGACTAAAATTTCTTGAGTGGTTTCTCATCTGTAAACTGATGACTCTGAACTTAAGTAACTACTGGTCTATAAACTTTTTTAAAGAGAATAAAAATTTTAAATCTATGAACATCTGTTTTCACTAACAGCTGTTACTAATTACACTGCCATTGTATGTTACATTTGTAAACCTGTACTTATCATTTTATGTTTACAGTACACTTTTACAGATCACTGATAAATCCAAGAATATACAGTTTTAATATAAATGCTATAAAGAGGGTAGACAGTATCATCCTCAGTTTAGAAAAAAATAGTTATTTTGTCTTCCTTCTTATTGTATGCTTACTAGTATATCAAGAAGCTGTTATGCAAAAACATCTCACATGCCTTGTGACATTCTCACTCCATACTAAATAAAACAAAAGATAAAAAGTCCCCTGGGTAGAATGTCCCTAATGAACAGAGTTGACATTAAAATGTGACAGGCTGACAGAGAGAATGATCTGAAGAACTCAAACATTCTTACTGCATGAGTATGAATAATCAAGAAACAGGAGACAGGCAAAATTACTATCTTAATTTATTTTGTCACTGTAATATACATTTTAATTGACACAAAAGTTGTTTAAAAGTTCACTTCTGAAGACTGTTCAGTTCACAATAATGTATTCACGTGGAAGGTACATGATAGCTTAAGTGAAGACCATATACATATTTTCTACATGTACTTAGCATGTCCTCAATGCATCTTTATTTAATGAACAATTACTAATACTGAGATGTAAGTTCCATGGGAGAAGGGGTTTTTTTTTGTCTCATTTGCTGACTGATGTATACTAAGCTCCTAGAAGAGTGATTGGGACATAGTAGGTGTCAATAAATATTTGTTGAAACAATAGATGACCCAGAGGGAAAAAAAAATACCTATTTTCTCACATCCTTGTTGAGTAATATTATTTCTAAAATGTCCTTTTTCAAAAAATGTAGGAAGACCTGGCTGGGTCAGTCAGTTAAGCATCCAACTCTTGATTTTGGCTCAGGTCAGGCTCTCAGGGGTGCGAGATGGAGCCCCACATCGGGCTCTCCACTGGGTGTGGAGCCTACTCAGGATTCTCTCTCTAGCTCCCCCCTCCATCTTAAAAAAATTAAAAATATAAATAAATAAATAATAAATAAATAAATAAATGGTGTTTAGGAAGAAGCCTAGAAATTTAGCTGTGGGGATAACAAAAAGGTTACAGTGAATGCAAAAGTAGATTAACACAGAACTACCTTCAATTTTCAACATGAGTTGTTAGATTACTGGATATGTAACTGTTTTCAATAATTTCTTTATAAAATGGAATAATAAGGATATTAGCAAGTAATTTAGCTCTCTGATTGTATTTACTGGCTATTTATTGGTGCATATCCAAAACTTAGTGGCTTAAACAATAATAAACTTTAATAGCTCTTATGGTTTCTGTGAGTCAGGTATTTGGGGATAGGTTGGCTGGGCAGTGCTGATTCAGTGTCAGCCCAGATGTCAACAAGGATGACTGTCATCCAACAGCTTGTTTAGGGTTTGAGGATCTACTTTAAAGGTGGCTTCCTCTCATGACTGACCAGCAAGAGCTCTCAGAGTCTCCACACCTGGGCCTCTACCAGGGCTTCTGCAGAAGGGCTCACAGCGTGGCAGCTCGCTTCTCCCAGAATGAGTGAAAGAGAAAGCTGAACATAGAAGTCACAGTGTCTTTTGTGACCTAGCCTCAGAAATAACACACTGTCAGTTTCACGATATTCTATTCCTTTGAAGAGAGTCACTAAATACAGCCAACACTCAGAAAAGGGAGGAATTTGGCTGCCTTTTTTGGAGGGAGGACTATCAAAGAATTTGTGAACATATTTTAAAACCAGAAAAATGTGAACAACTGTTTAGCTGATTTTTATGTAAGCTCTTATCCATGGCTATAACCATACAGAGAAATAAATGAGGTTGTAAGATTTTCAATTCTATAAGTAAATGAGTCATATAATCCTCCAAGTAGATATTCCTGCACACTAAGGATTTTTCCCAAAAAACTAGTCAAATTATTATCTCTATTTTCCATCTCATTTTGTCTATGAGTATACATTATATGTATAGGGAAACTTGATTACCAATGGGTCTAGTATTTATTGTGTCGATTATTATAGGTATCCATAAGAACCTCCTGGGGACACTTATTAAAAATATAGATCCTTGGGTTCCATTCCAGCCTGACTAAATTAGAATCTTGTGTATGAGACGTTGGAACCTTCATTTTTAACAAGCTCCTAAGGGCAATTTTGATTGAGGTGGTCTGTGAACTCTAATCTAGTAAATTCAGGTAGAAAGAACTGGTAAAACAGGGTATCAGTTGTAGTGTGACTGTGCTAGGAGAGATGTCTGGATATAAAGCCTCATGTCAGAGGCTGGTTAATGGAAATAGGATTGCAAATGGGTTTTTCTGTTTTTGTTTTGTTCAATTATATGAACTAAAGCATCAAATAGAACTTCTGGAGGAAAAATCATAATGTTTTTCACAACTCAGCTGTAGGCTAGAAACTAAGCAGGAAATATTGATAGGCTTAAATCATTACAGAAACCTGAGAAAGTTTTAAAATGAAAAATTACATCATTTAAAATTAGGCTTCTGAGTTACAAAGCAGGAAAGACAAAGAAATCAAGCATCACTCAACACCAGTTAAAAAGGATATTATGAAAACATTGCTTCATAAAAACAAAAGGAAAGAGGAGCCCCGACAGTGACTCTTTCCAGACAACAGTAATGTTTGCAATTATCTTCTTCTGAAAATAAAGAAATAAACCATTGTTTAATATTTATAGAATGTCAGAAAATAATTAAATGAGCAGCTCTAACTTTATTAAATTTTAATTGCATCAAAGCAATTTTCAATGCACATAATTTCACATTACTTTTTAAGTAAATTTGGAGCCTTGTGAACAATGGCCTACAGCTATATTTCTTCATTCATTCACAATACTAGAGGAACAAGGAACAACAGATGACAAGCATGTAAAGGAATGACACATTTTTTAATAGATACCTTCTGAATGCGTACATACAAAAAGATAATTGCAGACACTCCTTTTTTCAGATCATAGACTTTCTGCAATACCACTCATATGCTCAAGGGTTACTCTCAAAATCAGTTAATAAATTATGCACAAAAGAAAACAATTTTGGGGTGCCTGGGTGGCGCAGTCGGGTAAGCATCCAACTCCAGGTTTGGGCTCAGGTCGTGATCTCAGGGTCCTGAGATGAAGCCCTGAGTTGGGCTCTGCTCTCAGCCGAGTCTGCTTCAGATTCTCTCTCCCTCTCCCTCTGCCCCTCCCACTTGCACACACTCTTTCTTTCTCTCCAATAAATAAATCTTAAAAAAGAAAAGAAAAGAAAACAGTATTATCTCTATGACTTGTAAAGGGTACAAATATGAGTTCTAAGTACAACAGCTAGTGAGTGTCAGGGCGAGAATTTGAATCCTATATTCTGAGTCAAAATCTGTCATAGCACCCTTCCTCCTCAATGTGATGCTTCCATGTTACTTTTGACCACAAAAGTCTTATTCATTTGAATTCCCACATTTTCACCAAATCTTAGGTAAAGGTTTTATTTTTCCCTTGTAATTAGTTTTTTCTTAGCTATAATTCTAAATCCTCCTTACAATGTAAATAACTTTTCACTCCAGAATATGTATACAGTTCCACAGAAGAAAATACAGGTGGTGGTGGTCATAAGAAGAATCGATTTTTAGTCACAAATATGTTCTTGAAGGACACATTCTATATATGAATTTAGGAGTGGAAGTGTAGTGGTAACTTAAACCGTGTACAGATAATTATAATTTATGACATGCTTTTATGTGTATATTACATAAGATACATGTATGTATATATGTGTGTATACTTATAATACTTATATTTAGCTATATAAGAGGGTGTACCTTAATTAACTAAAGAACCAGGATCAAACAAGTTAGGTAATTTTATTAAAATTACAATATTGACAAAACACTCTATCCGATGTAGCTCACACCTAAAAAATCGGAAGTCTTATTTTCACCTTTCAGGTGAGAAGGACCTCATCTTGTTAATCACTGTCATCCTGAGAAAGAAAATCTTTTCTTACTCTTCAACACCTCCTGGCTATATATAACCATAAAAGAAAGAAGAAAAAGAAACTAATTAGGAATAGGTGAATAATTAAGTAACTGTTTAATTTTAAAAAGTAAAAAAAAAAATTATTTTCAGGTCATATATTGCTGCATAAAGATGCCCAAACTAGCCATTTTAGTATATCTAACAAGTTTGTGAGTCAAATATTTAGTCGGGGCCAGCTAGGTGACTCTTTTGGCTCCATGCAGTATCACTTACAGAAGTCACTCTGGTTATTTCGCTACTTACTTTCTCTAATTCAATGGGTCTCAAAAGGATAAACCAGTCTGGAGAATCCAAGACAGCTTTTGTCACATGCCCCATGCCTTGGCTGGAAGGCCGTTCTCAGCTGGGACTCTTCCCCAAAGCACTTACTCCAGGCTGCTGGACTTCTTCCACGGTGTCTCCAAGCTCCCAGAGATTCTATTTCTGCCAGTTTCTTAAAGCCTGAAACTAGAAGCTGGCACAGCGTGTCTCTGCCATTTTCTAGGAGGCATAGTGGTCAAGGAGCCCTCCAAGATTCAAGCGGGATGGGAAGGGCTCACAGACTCAATCTCTAAATAAAGACAGTGTCGAAGAATTTCCAGCCATCTTTAATCTGCCATAATTACCCAGGGCTCTTTTGGTCGCAAATGACAGAAAACAAAGTTTAAACTGAATTAAACAATAAGGAAAGATTGTTGGTTACATAATTGAAAAATCCATGGGCTTTGGATGCAGCTTGATCTAAGGAAGGACTTGGTCTCAGGATCTAGGGTCTGCTCATTTCCAACTGCTGGCTCTGTGGTAGCGATAGGCTATACAATATTTGGTAACACTATCACTGCCCACAACTTTAGAGCATACTCTCAGGTTCAAATCCTGTTATTTTTGTGTTTTTTTTTTTCCAGTCTCAAACACACAGACCAAATATTGGGATATCTCTTGGCACACCCAGTTGAGTTGTTTGGGACACCTGTGCATTCCAAAACCAATCACTGTGATTTGGGGACCCATAATCTGATTTGCTTGATCTCAGTCATCCATGACCACTCTTCAAGCCAAGAGTTAAGTCAGCTCCAGTGAGGAACATCAGTGGGGGGATGGAGAAAAGAACAGATCCCTAGAACCAAGTTAGTTTACTGTTCTCAGAAAAATGAAGGATATGGAGACACAGAAACAACAATTGTTCATCAGGCAATTACATCTTCATACATGATAAGCAAATACATGTGTGCATTCATAAGTTTTTAAAGCACAGGAAAAAACAGCAGCCAGACTCAAGACATGCAGAACAGACTTGGAATAAGCAAACCTAGCTGTTACCCTGTTCAAACCTCAGAGATCAGTTATGCCACCTCCCAGAGTCTGGCTATTGCCACTTTCTGGAAATTACCGCTACCATGAGATTGGATTGTCTTGGATCTCCAACCCTGGCAGGAAAATATTAGAGTGTGTCATGCTCTCTGGTGGGGGAGGGGACTCTACCTGCTTCTATTTGCTACCCACTCCTCCTGGCAGTTAGTTCTACACAAGGCTTCTGCCTCCCCCATGACCCACATCCAAGATTCCTGTTTTTTGGGTTGTTTTTTTTTAAGATTTTTAAAATTTATTTGACAGAGAGAGAGTGTGTGTGGGAGAGGGAACATAAGCAGAGGAAGCAGGAGAGGGAGAAGCAGACTTCCCGCCAAGCAGGGAGCCCAATGTGGGACTCGATCCCAGCACCCTGGGATCATGACCAGAGCTGAAGGCAGGTGCTTAACGACTGAGCCACCCATGCACCCCCAGGATTCCTCTTTTTTATTACCATGCTTTGTCCTGTAGGTGGTAGCCTTGTTTATGTTAGAACCCAGCTGGATTGTATTCAAGCAATTGTATATTTGCAATTCAGTTTGCAATTGTATCAGAATTTTTACATAAAAACCATATCTAATGAATTTTTCTGGGTCACTATGCAACCATTCCAATGATTTTACATTGATAAAAACCTTTTGTAGGGCGCCTGGGTGGCTCAGTGGGTTAAAGCCTCTGCTTTCGGCTCAGGTCATGATCTCAGGGTCCTGGGATCGAGGCCCGCCTCGGGCTCTCTGCTCAGCAGGGAGCCTGCTTCCCCCTCTCTCTCTGCCTGCCTCTCTGCCTCCTTCTGATCTCTCTCCCTCTGTGAAATAAATAAATAAATAAATAAATCTTTAAAAAAAAAAAAACCTTTTGTAAGTCCTCGTTTGAAATAGTTCTCCTAGTGTACTGCACGCATTCTCCTGAACATCTTCAGTAAAGGGAATTGTTGACAATTTTGAAATAGCAAAACTCATTGATAACCATATTGCAAACCTGCCTTGTGATCAATGTCCAATAAACTTTGTCCTTCAGGACTACATTATACTATGGTGAGTTCTTTAATTTAGTCCTTAAACTTAATTCATGTTATTTGTATATATTTGGATAAATCTTAACTTGGATAGATTAATTAATTTTCATTATTTTCCTAATTATCTATTTCCTCTAAGTGACTGAGTCAAACGTTAAAGTGCATTAGAACAGTATAAGGAGCACAGTATATTAGAACAGTATAAGTATTAAAGGTTCGAACCCTGAGACTTTCTTCCCAAATATTCTGATCTGAAAATTTTTAGGCAGAGATCATAGTATACTTCACTGTTTGAGGTTTCTTTTATAAAAACTTCTTTTAGTTATTTTTTAAAATAGCACATATATATTTAAAGAAAATTTTAAAAATCTAAATAGTCATAAAGAACTGGCTAAATATGCCCCTGTAGTCTTCCTTTTTCACACCTGTTAGATAATAATCTGAAGTGAACCCTCTATGATTTTCTTTATGCTCAATAAAGCAATTTATGTTTTATTTTATTTGTTTTAAAATAAGGTTATATAGTACATATTATTTTGTAACGTATTTTTCACCTAATAATGCATTAAGAAATCAAATCAATATATTTAGACCAAATTCATAATTTAAGTTGTTGTACAATATTTCACACCATGATATATTACAATATTTAAAATCCTTTTCACATTGAAGTCTGTTTAAGTATTGCTTTTACACACATTCTTTGTTCTGCTTTGAATAGTCCCAGAGGTGAAATCTAAGAGAATTTTTTAGGAGACTTCCAAATCTAATATATCCTTCGACACAATGTACTTTACTGATAATTATAGAAATAGATAAAGAAGTGAGGTTATATAACCGCAACACAAATAATTTTAGCAGGAACATTAGTCATCATCGTTTTTATATTGTCTCATATTCCTACTAAGGAAAATAATGTATTCAGTTTGCAATATCTTCATCTGCTGGTGTTTGAAAATTTGATTACTAATCAATGCTATTTGACTTTTAAATTTGAATAGAAATCTCCAAGTTACTTTTTTAAATGTTGCATCAATTCACACTTCATAAGCAATGTAAGATGGTGCCCATTTCTTTGCATCATTACTAGTACTAGGTAGTATTACTTTTCATAATTTTTCTAAATTTGATGAGACAATAATGGTACCTCATTGCTGATTTAAACTACAAAATATATGACACAAATGGTTACGTTCTCTGAAATACAAAACCTCCTATAAAGTAATAACAGAAGAAAACACCCTAATAGGAAAGTGCACGAGGATCATGGATAGGTAATTCAAAAAAGGAAAGCCAAAAGGCCAATAATCAGATTTTAAAATGTTCAGCCTCATGAGAAGTAGGAGAAATGTCTCCCCTATTAGGACATGAGCTCCGTGAGGAGCTTACTTGGTGTGCGCGGTGCATTCCTGACACCTAGAACGACACCTGGCACATGATCCCTGCTCAGTAAACATATGGAGAATATTTGGTGACTGTGTAGTGAGACTAAAACAGTGAAAAAAAAAAAACAGAATGACCCCAAACTCACTTATGTCAGGTTTACCCCAGGAAGAAAGTAAAAAGTGGGGTAAAAAAAAATCAGGTACCAGTTGAAAACTCTGGCATGTGAAAAGGCCAATTGTTAGGTTTTTAAACACAGAAAAATCTGCAGAAATTCTGTGCAATTTTTGTGTGGTGTAGTGGAAGAATACTCTCTAGATTCAGGCATTTGAGGAGCCTTCGGTGTAATAGCCAATTCCCCACGTGCTAAGCACTACTTACCACCCAGAAGTTCCTATCCATGTAAACAGAAACCCGAGTCAGTTTCCCATTCCTTCACTTTACGTTTTTTCAATTGAAATAGTGTTGACATACAACGTTACATTCCTTTCAGGTATATAACATAGGGATTTGACATCTTTGTATGTTATATGCTGTGCCCACCACAAGTCTAGTTACCATCTGTCACCATGCAACACTGTTACAATACCATGGGATCATATTCCCTTGATTTATACATGCCATGGACAGTCCTCGGCTCTACCAGCTCAGTTTATCAAAGGGTGCCCATTCATTTCTCTTATTATGAATGGCCAAATGAGAACTATTGGACATTTGAGGAATTCTTACAACCCAGGTAAGGAAACAGAGATTAAAAGAAAATGGACCCTAGAAGATACTAAGATAATTCAGGGAACCAGAAAAACTCAATGAAGGAAACAAAAGAGGGAAGGAAGGAAAGAAAAGAGAGAGGGAAGGAGAGAGCCTAAAGAGCATCTTCATGATGTGGTATATATATACAATGGAATACTACGCAGCTATCAAAAGAAACGAAATCTTGCCATTTGCAACGACATGGATGGAACTGGAGGGTATTTTGCTGAGCGAAATAAGTCAATCAGAGAAAGAAAATTATCATATGATCTCTCTGATATGAGGAACTTGAGGGGCAGGGTGGGGGGTCGTGAGGG